>JBBBDQ010000322.1:415000-547500 GCA_037127315.1 Ascarosepion bandense | reverse complement strand
CAGAAAATTCTGCTTTCCCTTGGAATCGTCCATAATTACATCCAGGGTTATCTACGAAAAAAAAAAAAAATGTATGTAGGTAGAAACTGTTTTTAAGTCTTTCCTTCGTTGGCGAAATTTAACGCTCATTTTCACTTAAACGAACAGTAACCATTGAGAAAGTCAAAGGCAACGGGCTACTCTCCCGACTAAACAAAAATCAGCTACAGGACATATTTTTTCTATAATGAAATAAACTATTCTAATTAATTAGTACTAATGAAAAATGAAGTTGTTTTATAATGTATTTTCAGGAGTTGGTAACTAGCGTTTGCCAACTCTTTCAAGAGTTACCGTTTTTGCTGGTCAATTTGGACCAACCAAATTTTATCAAGGAATATTTAAGGGAAAAAATGCACACATCACAACCAAAAAATGAAAAATTATAATTTAATATAGCCTAACTTTTATGTGACATTCTCAATAACCATAAATAAACACTTACAGTATTAACACAAAAATTATATCCAGTAAGTCAGTTAAGTGCCATATGTGATACACGCTTGGGCGATCATGTCCCTTTCGAGACATGACTGACTGGGCAGAAGATTTTTCCGCAGTAGGTTGCGCACAAATACCCTTGGGAAAGGTAATCCGTCTCTTCCCTCCAGTTATGGGTTAAATAATAGGACAGATTGGGCTAGCAACCAGTCTACCGCAGAAAGCAATGGCAACCTACTGCGGGATAATCTTCTGCCCAGTCAGTCATGTATCTTTCAAGACATGATCACCCAAAGCGTGTATCACGTATGGCACTTAACTGACTGAGATGAAGATAAACTTATTCTTTCATTCTTTTTATAATTTCGATTAAAATTTTTGATCAAATTCGAAAATCCAGTTTTGAACGACAGAAATTTTAATGCATTTTAGATTCTAAAATAATTAATCGAGATTGTAAAATATAAATTCTTTGATGTTGTCGAAGAAGCTACAGGCTTTTTAAAAATTTTATTTATGAACTACGATTTGCAAAATATTTCTTCCTGGATTTCGAAACATTTTGCTTTTATCTGCAAAGAATATATATATATATATATATATATATATATATATATATATATATTTTAATCATTTCACCCCAAGCAAGGCATTCCACTGCCACTATTGCGCATGGGGCTACATAGGGGAAGGTAAAGAGAGAGAGTGGTTAGATATAGGAAATATCAAAAGGAGGGTGATAGATGGGTAAGGATACGGAGGCTGGGTAGATGGGAAGAGTGTTTGAAAGAATGGAGGCGAATTAGTGTGTTAGGAGGTGTCTATTGACCTTACATTTAAACACCTGAAGATTGTAGCCGTCGGGGAAGCAATCATGTGGAAGGGAATTCTACAGTCGAGAAGCGCGAGAAAGGAAACTATTGGAGTAGAAATTGCGGTTACTGCTGCGGAAAAGAACAAAAGAAAATGTTTAGGAGTTCTTGTAAAAGAGAATTGTCGATAAAGTTTTTCTTTAAATTACAAAGATATTTAAAAAAGCAACAAAAAATAATAAAGACCGTTGTGTGTATAAAATGTTTCTATCGAAAATTCGGCGGGAATTCGGAAGCAACAGCTTTATACCCACAGGCACCCCTTCACCAGCCCTAGTTTAAGATGCCAAAACAGCCCTTTATCGAAAATACTTTCTTTTTTTTTTTTAATCATTTCACCCCAGGCAAGGCATTCCACTGCCACTATTGCGCAGGGGGTTACATAGGAAAGTGTGGTTAGTTATAGAAAATGTCAGAAGGAGGTATGATAGACGGGTAAGGATACCGAGGATGGGGGTTGGGTAGATGAGTAGAGTGTTTGAGGGAATGGATGCGAGTTAGTCTGATAGATGTCTATTGATCTTACATTTAAACTCCTGGAGATTGTAGCTGTCGGGAAAGCAGGTATATGGAAGGGAATTCCACGGGCGGAAAGTGCGAGAAAAGAAGCTGTTCGGGAAGGAATTTTCCCAACAAGAGGTCGTTGGAATCAAAAGAATAAAACCAGTGTCCAAACTGTCCCTCTAGTGTCTCTGTATTTTTCCTTTTCTCTTTGCCTATTTATTTCAGCGACGAAAGTTATTCGACAAGTCTTGGATGTTTAGGTGAAAGAACCAACCCAGCAGTAATAGCCATAACATCAATACACCCAAATAATACCATTGGGAAATGCAAGAATTCATTTCTTCTCCCTCCAGCTATAGGTTGAACAACCTTGGTTGACAACCAGTCTACTATAGAAATAAATGGCAACCTACTGCGAGAAAATCTTCTGCCTAGTCAGTCATGAATCGAAAGAGTGCTTCAAGTATGGCGCTTTACTGTCTGACTCAATAATGTGCTTCCCACTTGTTAGTCAACTTGCTTAACTGGAACAAAACAATCTCCATTGACTATATAGAGAGTATGATATGATGTCGTCTGACTTTATTCAATGGAACAGAACTTTCTGTATTGCATCAACAGATGTAAAAGCTTTAATGTTTCAAGAGACTGTATTAATCTTTCTTCTATGTACAATACGAGTTTATTTGTAGTGATATCTTTCGGGTGAAAACAATGTTAAGATTTTAGTTGTTCAACTCTTAAAATATGTTATTGCTTCAGTCAGTTAAGTGCCATACGTGAAACACGCTTGGGCGATCATGTCTCGAAAGAGACATGACTGACTGGGCAGAAGATTATCCTGCAAGTAGGTTGCCATTGCTTTCTGCGGTAGACTGGTTGCCGACCAAGGCTATAGAACCCAATCTGTCCTATTATTTAACCCATAACTGGAGGGAAGAGACGGATTAATACCTTTCCCCAAGGTATTGCTTAAGTTGGCCATAAAAGGGTTGCTATTTGAAGTCAGATTTCGTAACTGACCGCTGGCACTCCAAGTATGAACTAAACTTAAATGTGTTTGAGAAAAACGTTTTAACACAAGGGAAATAAATCTTTATTTGTTATAAGAGTTACTTCCCTTGATTTATATATTCTTCACTACTTGGCGACATAATTATTGCAAAAAATTAAATAATAAGGCGCTGTTAAGGAGCGAACTTACAGCAAGAGCTTTCATAACTGATAGTAAAAAAAGAGAGTGCACTGAGTCAACGCTGTCTCGCTATTGTTTTTCTCTCCATGAGCGTGACAGGAGGGAAATACACACACACACACACACACACACACACACACACACACACACACACACACACACACACACACACGTGTAAATTCAGATAAAACTGAGCGGGAAAATAGCCATTTTAAGCATTTCATTTTAAGACATGCATTCTCAACCCCATATAAATAAAGAATGAGGAAAAATTTTAACCCCAGAGTTTTGATCTAGTAAAGGAAGGGGTTGGGTGATATTGGTTTTTATAAGGTTAATCTAGCGGAATTTTAGTAGTAATTCCTTCTTTGATAGTGGGAGGTATGTGGCTTGATGCTTGAGTTAGATTATTGCAATAATTCTGGTATTTTATTTTCAACATTTTATTTTTTTCTCTATTGCTATTATCTCTATTAACCAGCTCCCTACGGCTACAGTACTACTTTTGCGTGCGATCTACCACAGTTTCTGCAGCCTACATTCAGTGTGCAGTCTCCATTTCATGATTATATATATATATATATATATATATATGTGTGTGTGTGTGTGTGTGTGTGTATTAGTGTATCGAGGCAGCAGATAATTTTCTAAACATATACTGTTAAATATAAGAGACAATGAATGTTTATTATTTTTAATCATGAGCCATTCTAAACATCGTATTTTGGCTTTAATTTCAGGTGAATACACTTCAGCCAATGTTTTTTATGTTAACGTCCTTATAACCTCTCTGAAGATGGTTCATGTGAGCCGAAAGCTTAGAACCAACTTAATAAAAACATATCCAAATGTTGGAGAATTTTTGTGTTTATTTTCACCTGAAATTAAAGCCAAAATACGATGTTTAGAACGGCTCATGATTAAAAATAACAGACATTCATTGTCTCTTATATTTAACAGTATATGTTTAGAAAATATATATATTTTTTTCTATCTATGTTTAACCTTATTTTTACCTCTTTTGACCTGAGTGTTCCTGACTGGTCAATCTAGCACATAACTTAATAAGTCCTGAACCTGACATATAGATGGATCCACGAATAAAAAATCCATATGATTTTTATGAATTACTAACCTTCAAATAGATGTGCGTTGTGGTGCATTGGATATCGGCTCGGAACGAGAAATCGGGGAGCTGAGTTCGAATTCCAGCTGAATTCATTGCATTCACTTACGCACAAATACCCTTGGGAAAGGTATTAATCCGTCTTTTCCTTCCAGTTATGGGTTAAATAACAGGACAGATTGGGTTCTATAGCCTTGGTCGGCAACCAGTCTACCGCAGAAAGCAATGGCAATCTACTGCGGGATAATCTTCTGCCCAGTCAGTCATGTCTCTTTCGAGACATGATCGCTCAAGCGTGCATCACGTATGGCACTTAACTTACTGAACCTTCAAATGGCACGCGACAAAACTTGGGCCCAATCGGATTATTAGTTTACAAATTATACTTATTTAAGTGAAACTACTGTTGCAAATTTTCAAAACAGTGCAAAAATCTGAATTTCGTGTGTTGATAAAGCATTACTTTTTGATGGGAAAAATACAATTCAAGCAAAGCAATAACTTCATAAGTATTATTCGGACTCTGCTCCGTCGGAAACAACGGTTAAAAGGTGGTATGCTGTCTTTCATCGCGGTCGTACAGACACAAATGATGCTGAACGCTCAGGTTACCCATTATCGGCAGTTGTCCCGGAAAACACCAAAAAATCCACAAACTCGTTTCGGCCGATCGTAAATTGAAATTGTGTTAGATAGCAGAGGAGTTGAACATATCAAAAGGCAGTGTATTCACCATTTTGCATGAACATTTGTCGATGAGAAAACTGTGTTCAAAGTGGGTGCTGCGTTTGCTCACAATCAAAAACAACATGTCAACAATTCAGAGCATTGTTTGCAAATTGTTTCAATGCAACAAGAAGTTTTTGTGTAAATATATGACAATGAATGAAACATGGATCCACCACTTCACTTTGGAGTCAAATCAGCAGTCAGCTGAGTGGACAGCAGCAGGTAAAAGCCGTCCAAACGACTAAAGACACAACCATCAGCCGGCAAGGTTTTTGGCCTCCGTATTTTAGGATACGCAAGATATTTTTTCATCATTTACCTTGAGAAAGAACGAAATCAATAGCAAATGTTATATAGCATTATTGGTGCGTTTGAAGGATGAAATCGACAAAAAACGGCCGCAAATGAAGAAAGCAAAAATTATCTTTCACCAATACAATGCACCGTGTGACAAGTCGATCGCAACGATGGCAAAACTACATGAACTGCACTTCGAATTGCTTCCACATCCACCCTATTCTCCAGATCTGGCCCCCAGCGACCACTGGCTGTTTGCAGACCTCAAAAGAATGCTCCAGGGAAAGAGATTTGGCTCCAATGAAGAAGTAATATTGGAAACTTAGACGTATTTTGAGACCAAAAAGAATTCGTTCTGCAAAAAAGGCATCGATTTATTAAAGCGTTGGAATCAGTGTATCACTGAAGAAGACTATGTTGATGAATAAAATCGTATTTTTACCTAAAAGTTGTTGTTTAATTCGTTAGGCACAGAAATTATTAAGTAATGTGTTAAAATGGCATTTAGCGTGCAGTCTAACTTTCATGCTCTTCTCTCATTTTTACCCTTTGAACCCGAGCTCTCACCCTAGCAATAACGAATTTCATAATGATGATCATTGATATATTTTTTTAGATTTTTTATTATTATTATGCTTCTGGTTTGTATGATTAAGTGCATGTCATTAATGGTAAAACATTATTGTATTTATTTTCATCATCCTGCAGTATAAGGTTCTTGCAGTGGAACTAGGCTGCACATTGGAAAAGAAAACTGCAGGTAAACTACTGCATGTTAAACGATAAATGACCTCGCTAGGTTGCACGCTAAAGTTGCATCGTTGACGTTTTGTTTATTTACTCGTTTTTTAAATAAATATATTGAAAACTTTCATTTAAAATTTCGTACCATTTCGGTGTCATCCCAGATATTATATCGTATGTTATATCATTGATGGAATTATATTAATCATAAGCCCTGTCCATATCTGACTGCGTGTTTGGATGGGTACATTGGGCTTTGTATATTTGATTTGGGTCACAGTATCACTGATATTACTGATTTCTCGCTCAATAACCGTGTTCTTGTTGTGGGTGTTGATAATTGAGTAAATAATCTGTGGTGAACAGGAAGTTATCTCTTCAACGACTTAACACAGAATGATATATTTGAGTTTCTGCGTATGTGGATCGACGCAGATCTTCTAGTTAAAAAACAATTTAAAAGAAATATACATATATTAACCAATCAGAGAACGAAAAAAAGATATTTGAAAGCGATCCTCTTTTGACTTCCAAAAATGTACTAGGGATTTTGTTTATTTTATTCAGCGGACCGAATTCAGTACTTCCCTCGACACAGTTCAGGCAGACACTATTGGCTTACTCTCTCATCCTCTCTATCTTTCGTGCTGCCTTCTCTATCTCTCATTCAAGAACATTTCGTAAAGCCAGATATAAAGTAGAAGACTCAGGAAACGAACATTTTACCGAGCAGTTACACCAGAGACATCGACGACTACAATTAATAACCCGCTCCACTCATGCACAATTATCTCGTAAAATTTAATCTATTACTGCTTTCCACACATTCAACAAACTAAATATATGTTATCAAATACAGTACTTGTTCTTTTCATTCCAATTTTAGTAATAACAATATATCTAAACTTATTTATATATGGAACCTTGTCTGTGTGTGTGTGTGTCCGTTACCTATAGACTCCGAAACGGCTGACCCGATTTTTTTGAAAATTTACACAGTTGTACTATAAGCGTCTGCGAGTGTTCTTAGCTAGGTTTTGTGTCGAGGCACCCCCGATAAATATCGAAAATCCATAATCGAAAAAATCTGGTTATAGAAGGAGTGGTCCGATTTTAATCAAATTTGATACACTCATAGACAAAGACATAAGAAACGATATTCAGAAATTTCAAGGTTGCAGTTCTTACAATAGTGCAGAAAATTTGATATCGATACCAGGAAATCAAAATTTGACTCACATCCATTCATTTTTCTTTCAGTCTACGGTTTCGCTTTAACTGGAAACAACTTTTGCTTTTTAGTCTTTCGTGCGAACGTCCAAAGAGTCTGAGCTCCAGGACCATGGATTAGTTTGAAAGCTTTCATTACATCCGAGCAACGCCGGGCTATACTGCTAGTTTTTTTTATATTAATGACTTTATGGAGACTTAATAGGCACATGTAGATCCAATGTGTTTTTAAACAGAAAGAAACTTTTATTTTAGGGAAAGTATTATGCGCGTTATGGGCACCTCGGTGTGATGTAATGGTTTACAAGCTCGTCTCGTTAGAATCATTATAACTGAGTAGTGAGTTCGATCCTCACTGGGTAACCCCTAATTTCGGCCATGTGTCACGTTTAAGCTACGCTTAGAAAATCACTTTCCTCCAGGTTTGGGGGTTGGGCGCAGGGCTAACAACCCAGCCCCATAAAAACAGTTTGTTACGGAAACAGCAAAAACGCTGCCCTACTCACCATTGGGTGTAAAGAAAAAGTTTATTTTTATTATGTGCGTTAGTCAGTTAAGTGCCATACATGATACACGCTTGGGCGATCATGTCTCGAAAGAGACATGGCTGACTGGGCAGAAGATTATCCCGCATTAGGCTACCATTACTTTATACAGTAGACTGGTTGCCAGCCTAGGCTAGAGAACCCAATCTGTCCTGTTATTTAACCCATAACTGGAGGTAAGAGACGGATTACTATCTTTCCCAAGGGTATTTACGCGTAAGTGGATGCAAGGAATTCAACTGGAATTCGAAATCGGCTCCCTGATTTCTCGTTCCGAGCCGATATCCTCTGCACCACAACGCATAGCCGAGTTCGAATTCCAGTTGAATTCGTTGCATTCACTTACGCGCAAATACCCTTGGGGAAGGTATTAATCTGCCGCTTCTTCCTTCAGCTATGGTTTAAATAGCAAGAACGACTGTGTTCTATAGCCTTGGATGGCAATCAGTCTTCCGCAGAAAGTAATAGCAATTTACTGTGAGAAGATTTTCTCTCCAGTTAGTCATGTCTTTTGCGAGACATGATCGCCCAAGCGTGTATCATGTATGACACTTCTGATTATTTAAAAAAACAACTGGGATAATTTTCTTCGGTCAGCAGAATTGAAAGAGTTAATTGACGTCTTCAGCAATTCAGGTAATTTAAATCATTCAAAGCATATTTAAACATGGCTTATGCTAACGTTGCATTCACATAGTATGCGCAAATATCCTTGGGGAATGTATTAATCTGTTGCTTCTATCTCAAGCTATTGGTTGAATAGCAGAGTAGAGTGGGTTCTGTAACCTTGGTTGGCAACCAGTCTACCGCAAAAAGTTATTGCGGGAAAATCTTCTGCTCAGTTAGTCATGTCTCTTTCGAGACATGATCGGTCAAGCGTGTTTCACGTATGGGAACCGACTGAATGTAAACCTAAAAACTCAAGTTGTGTTCTTAAATAGATCGAGACTTTCATTTGGATGTCATGCTTAAAGCCAAACGTTGTGGGTTTTCGTCGCTAATTTATTGTGGAGCTGTTGCAGCGAAACTTCACCGCAAAATTGAAGTGACCGTTTGTGATGAAAGCAAGACACGGAAAACAGAAAGTTCAAAACAGTGAATTAGTATAACAAGAACATATGTACAAGTAAGTGTTAATAATAAGTAAATAGAAATAAGTAAATCCGAACGGTACAATTACGCTGCTGATTGTTTGAATAGTAGATGTCGTCAACTGCGTACTAGCTGCCGTACTGTTATTAACTGCCGACTAAACTACTCTCCCGGAAGTAATATATATAGTAAGAGGAAGAGTCCATTCCACACAGGAGGGTACCATAACAGCAATATCGAAACAATCAGCTGTATACAACCGCTTTTTAATCCAATGATTAAAAATGTCTGAGCAAATGAAACCTCACGGTTTTAGTGAGCACATATATTAAAAAAGAGGGATCATATTTTATTAATAAAATTATTTTTTCACACACTCCTCTTATCCTTACATTTTAACTTCGGTCGCTAATAAAAAAAAATTCTTATTAGCTACTCAGTCTTAAATTACTGACGATTTTTTGTCCTGAAGAAGGGTCGGTCGAAAGGCGCCTATCAAATTTTAAACGTTGTGATACTTCTGTAATGCGTTTTATTAATAAAATATGATCACATAACATACACACACACACACACACACACACACATATATATATATATATATATATATATATATATATATATATATATATGGCTTCTGCTCTGATGAACTTAAATCACTGGTGCCCCCTAGGTGTGAGTTTGCACGAGATACTAGATTGGCAACTAGGTCCCACCCTTTTACAGTGAGACCGATGAAATGTAACCGCAATTTCTACTCCAACAGCTTCTTCTCTCGCACTTCCCGCCTGTGGAATTCCCTTCCGCATGCTTGCTTCCCCGACAGCTATAACCTCCAGGAGTTTATATGTAAGGTCAATAGACTCCTCCTCACACACTAACTCACACCCATTCTCTCCAACTCTCCCCCTATGTACATCCTAACTAGTCTATCGCCCTATGTAACCCCCTGCGCTATAGTGGCAGTGGAATGCCTTGCTTGGGGTGACATGATTATATATATATATATATATATATATATATATATATATAATCTTAGATTTTCCCGAAAGTATTGTAACGTACCGAAACCATAATTACTACCCATAAAGTTTATCCTCTTTGATCGCGTAGGCGATCATGGATCTCCACAACTTCTTATCCTTTGTTGCTTTTAGCAGTTTTTTCGCCTGTACCTAACGCTTCCCATTTCAACATCCCTTCCACAGAAGCTCGTCAGGTAAGTGGCTCATTGCCTGACTATCTTGCCGTAAGCCTTAAATAATAATAATAATAAAAAAAGGCACTGCTAAGAAGTGAAAGTTGGTGAACTGCGTGAAGTGAGTTTGAATGTTTTGTCGATGGATTTGAGAGCCGCCATGATAATCGCAGAATAAGCTGCATTATTTAAATCCGTTGGGATTAGTTGTAAGCTACCTCTGCTTTGTTACTCCTACCACTGTTCTTTGGGAAAATGTTTCATTGCATAAAAATAAAAAGAAAGAAAACAATCTCTTCACATTTAAGTTTTTCCTCCCCGCACGCACGCACGCAATAACCCTGGCTTCCAAGTGTCTTTGATCTTTTTGTTATCTAGAAACACTGGCGGCTTAAAAATATATATATAAAATTAAAAGCAAAAGAAAGCTAACACAAAATACATAAGAAATAATGTATTAGCAGCTTGATCGCCCTTACTTATGAGTTATTCTAATATAGTAACAAGTGATAGACTAGAAATGGAATATCTCATTATTAAAATCGGGCGACCAGGCTAATCTAAACTTATTTATAAATGGAACTTCGTCACATGTTTTATATCATTGTATAGATCATTGATTTTATTTACATTATTTGGACTGTTGTCCTGGTCTTTGTTGCTTATTCACGACGTTTCGGCCGTTCTACGCTCCGACCTTCTTCACATGACTGGAAGACGGTCGGAACATACAACGATCGAAACGTCGTGAATATGACAATAAAGATGAGGACAACAGTTCAAATAATGTAAATAATTACAATGCCTCATCCCAGAAGTATAGACAAATGTTGCTTTATGTTCGTTTACTTTTTTACTTTTAATGTATTTTTATTCGATAGATCTCGGTTGGCCCCAACTACAGGGTTAAGTTTCAGTGAATCTATTCACCTCTGATAAAACGCAAATAGTGTTCATTATTTTTGTTTCCAATTTTCAAGAACAAAGGAAATGTATAAATCCATATTCATCATATGTTTAAGCTTTATTGCAATTCTAATCATAGCTTTTTGATACAATAAACATTACCTAAGAGTGAAGGTAGTTGAAATAATAGCGATGTCAACAAAAAAGGTCCTTTTAACAGTTGTTTTGTTGTTTTTGTCGGCACAAAGCTCCAAGTTTACAGAAAGAAGACAATAGGAAAACGACAAAAAATAAAGAAAGACTAGAAGACAACAGAGAGGAGGATAGATAAAATAAGAAAAGACAAAGAGGGCGATGGAAAAAATAAAGAGGAGGAGACGGAAGGAAAATTAGATTCATGTAAAGAATAAAGATGGAGGGTAGAAAGAAAAAAAGAGGGTGAGATGGAAGAAAAGGGGAAAGTTTGAAATATATATTTTTATCGTTTCAGAGCAGACCAAAAAGGAAAGAATTAACAGATAGTTCAGACGAAATTAGACGATAAGAACAGAGGAATCCTAGTGAGTTAGGAGGGCCTTATTTTTTTAAATCATTTCACACCATGCAAGGGTTTTAAAGTGAGAAAAAAAAAGTAAAAGAAAAAACTGGGAACAGGGTAATTGAGGAAAGGATCAAAGATGAACGGAATGCAAGAAAACTGAAGATTGTAATTGACGATGCATTTAAATTTTTGGAGATTGTAGCTATCAGGGAAGCAAGTAAATGGAAGCGAGAAAATAAACTGTTCGAGTAGAAGTGACAGTTGCATTTAACAATTTAAACGGAAAATGGTGGAACCTAGATACCAACCTAGTAGCGCGCTAAAATTCATGTGGTGTGAGTGCAAGTACATAAAAATTCATGTGGTGTGAGTGCAAGTACATAAAAATTCACGTGGTGTGAGTGCAAGTACATAAAAATTCACGTGGTGTGAGTGCAAGTACATAAAAAACAACAAAACAACAAAGATGAGGATAATAGCCCGAATATAAATAAGGTAAATTATGATAACTTCTTATCCCTGAAATTCAGTCAAAAAGTTATCTAATCTAATCTAAATCTAAGCTTATTTATAAATGGAACTTTGTCTGTCTGTGTGTGTGTGTGTGTGTGTGTGTGTGTGTATGTGTCGATGTGTGTGTGTCTGTTACATATAGACTCCGAAACGGATGAACCGATTTTCTTGAAAATTTACACAGTTGTACTATAAGCGTCTGCGAGTGTTCTTAGCTAGGTTTTGTGTCGAGGTACCCCCGATAAATATCGAAAATCGATAATCGAAAAAAAACGGGTTATAGAAGGAGTGGTCCGATTTTAATCAAATTTGATGCACTCATAGACAAAGACATAAGAAACGATATTCAGAAGTTTCAAGGTTGAGGTTCTTACAATAGTGCAGAAAATCGATAATATATATATATATATATATATATATATATATATATATATATATATATATATATAAATAAAAGGCAAGATGTTTGTGTGTGTGTCTGTTTATCTGTCTGTATGTCCTTTATACAAATCCACAATTTTTATCCTATTCTCACCAAACTTCACACAAATATTCTTTAGGCTGAGTCTGAGCTCCAGGACCATGGATTAGTTTTCAAAGCTTTCATTACACCCGAGCAATGCTGGGCTATACTGCTAGTACTTTATATTATGTTGGGGAAAAATTTTACAATATACTTTATTGGGTGTATGCGAAATTTCTCGGTCAACATTCAGTTTAGTCTAAAAAACAAAAACAAAAAAAAAAAAACAACAACAACAACAAAAAAAATGAACGTCGCGAATTTCTGCACACGACCAATTGAAAGAAACAGAAGACATCAGGACATATCTCCCAGTCATACAACCTGATCTCAACGCTAGTTACCATAACAACAGAATGTCTAATCATTAGATTAGAAAACTAAGTTGCCAATATTTTACTTTTTATTTCCTTTATGCTAGCTTTCTTTGAATATTTTTACTTTCTTGATGATTGTCACTTTTTAGTAGAAAGTTCTAGCTACGGGAGAAAGATTAATTTTTTTTTTAATCGTTTCACCCCGAGCAAGGCGGTAACGCCACTGATGTGCGGGGGGCTACATAAGAGTAAAAAGATTCATTAGAAGAGGGTGACGAGAAATACGAACCAATTAGAAAGGAGCAAGAGAAGAATAGGAATACAGGTGGGATGACAGTTGCAAAGGTGGAGGAAAAAGGAAAGGGAAAGGAAAGGATATACGGGGTGGTGAAGAGAGAACGAGAGTCAAGTGGTTAAGAGATGAGTATTAACATTGACATTGCATTTAAATTCCTGGACGTTGCTTTAGGAAAGCAAGAATATGGAAGCGAGTTCCACAGACGGGAAGTGCTAGAGAAAAAGCTGCAGAAGTAGAATATTCGTCTGCATTTGGTTAATCTAACTGTGAATGGGTGGGACCCAGTTGCCAATCTGGTTGCACGAGTAAACACCTGTTGCAGAGGCATCAGTGACTTAAGTTCATTGGAGCAGAAGCCATGAAAGTATTTATAGAACAGACAAAGGGAGGCCACATCTCGTCAGTGGGGAAGTGGTGCTCATTGAATTGCTTGGTGTGCAATATAATCTTCAATCCGAGCACCTCGACGTGGTGTTGGTTTGTTTTATGCGGTTTAACACTCGACGTGCTATAATATATTTTGATTATTTATTAATACAAAATAATTAAAAATAATAATTAATTAAAAAGTGTGTATAAATAAATATTAAATAGTTTTTCTGTTTATTAAAAGGCGGATGCGTGTTGAAGTGTAATGGATATCGACCTGGAATGAGAACTCAGAGAGTCGAGTTCGAATTCCAGTCGAATTTGTTTTATTCAAAGACATTAACCCATCTCTTCTCCCTCCAGCTATGGATTGAATCGCAGGATAGATTGGGTTCTATAGCCTTGGCTGGCAACCGGCCTACTACAGAAAGTATTATCAACCTAGTGCGGGGAAAATCTTCTGTCTAGTCAGTCAGAGACATGATCGGCTAAGCGTGTATCACATGTGGTAATTAACTTACTATTTTAACAGAAACCCAAACGGTTTATTAAAAATTGTTTTATTTATTTTTTAATCATTTCACCACAAGCAAGGCAATAAAGCCACTAAAAAGCAAGAGTGTTAAACAATATGAGAAAAACTGCTATTAAGGAAAGTGACCAATAAAAGAATAAGAATTTAATAAATTAAAAATATAAAACGGCGACAATTTATCTATCGTACAATATAGAGATTTCCAAAAAAGAATCTGCTATATTATTAGTCCTGATCTAGCACTGCAGCTCCTGTCCCTTTCCAACCGCCGTAACGTAGCTTTTTGTCTGATGAACGTTCCTCCGCGGCATGTAGACTTTATTAATTTCAGCGCAGATTGGCGGCCAGATCTCATCAATTTACAGTCGCGTTGGCTAAATGCAACCCCAAGTTCTATGCTAACAGTTTCTTCTATCGCTATTCTCATTTGTGGAACTCTCTTCCGGCTTCATGCTTCCCAGTCAAGTTTGATCTTCAAAAATTTAAATGCAATGTCAATCCCATCACATGAGACGGATGTCGGCAGGCTGAAAAGAGGTAGGAAAAGTATTACCAGATAGGAAGAAAGCTGGTTGACTGCGGAAGGGTTTTAGGATCCCCTGTGCAAAAGTCGCCAGCAGCCGGGCAAAGGATAGAAACGTTTCAACATTTTTCAGAACTACGCCGTCAAAACAAAACAATGAACAAAGAGAACCTTTGGACCGACCATGAAAAGAAAACCTTAAAAACAAAGAAATTTAAAAAAGAGAAACCCGTGGAAGCAGGAAGAGAACCGAACAACATTTTAAAAATATCGTTAAAAGTTCCTCGAGACTCTCGTCGAAAAACCTTTTTTCTCGTTCAATATACTTTTTTCATTTTCTTTCCTCTCTCTATTCTATTTTCGTTCTTTTTTCCTCTCACTATTCCTCATTCACTCTTTCTCTTTCACATTATTGCTCTTTTGCTCCCCCCACTACTCATTATTGGTGTTCCACGTTTTTCACTATTTCTCATTGGTTAATTTTTCCTCTTTCACTTCTTTGGTCCGTCTCACTATTCCTTTTTCGCTTCTTTTCTTCTCTCCCACTATTTTATTTTCGTTCCTCATTTTTCTCTCATTATTTCTATTTCGCTCTTCTTTCTCACTGTTTTCCTTTCTCTCTCTCTCTCTCTCTCTCTCTCTCTCTCACTATTCTATTTTCGTTATTTTTTCTACTTTTTCTTTTTGAAAGAAACGCTACCCCCCCCTCCCCAAGAAACACTTTTGAGTCCTTATCGGAAACCGTAAAAGCGTCGAAGGCTAATCAAACATACTTGTCACAGTTCAAAGCTTTTGCATCAGCCACAAAGGCAACGAAACATCGAGGTTCACGTAGTGGGTTCGAGGAAAAGATGTACAAATATCGAAAAAAATTTTCCTTTGTAAATACTTAGCAACTGCTTATTGACTTTACGCCATTTTTGTTAATGAAAACTTTCATCTGAACGATGTTTTACAATATATATATTTTTTTATCGTATCACCCCGAGCAAGGTGGTAACGCCACTGATGTGCAGGGGGCTACGTAATAGTGAAAAGATTGGAAAAGAGAAAACCGGAAACCACATCCTAAACAGGGAACAAGGAATGAGCCTCTTAACCTGTTCAATATTATAATGAAAATATTAAAAATCGAAAGCTGATGGAATTGTGTGACACCCAGGCTTTTGATGCAAGTGGGACATGACCTAAAAAAAAAAAAAAAAAAAAAAAAAAGAGAAAAAACACAAACACAGCCAGGAACTAAAACTTCATATTTAGTTCATTCATCAATAAAACGAACAAATGGGCACATCTGGTACGCATTCTTTCTCTAATAGTTATTTGTCTTGGTAACGCTTAGAAAAGTATTGGTTCTGTGGTCACAGCTGTTGGCAAAACTGTTTATCATGATAATAATAATAATATCGATTGATATACATAAAAATTACGCAATTTAACGTATGTCAAGTTGAGCTGAATTTTGTCAATAAAAGTGTTCAATGGATAACTAGAAAATAATGATTACTATCAATAAATAAAACGATCCCAATATTCATTCATGACTCATTCATGACTCATTCATGACTCATTCATGACTGACTAAGTGTTTTCCGAAGTTATAGCTCTTCAGAGTCAGACAAGAATCATGTATTATTTATAGAACATATCTTTATAGACGTTTATTAACTAAGTTAACTTTTAGTTGGTTATGGACGAAAATTGTGAACATTTGACTTTTGTATAGTAATGATTATGTGTATATTTATATATATAGCTATAAATGTAAACTTATCACTATATTCGTTTCGAAAAACCCTCCGAGTATATACGCGGAAGGAAAAATGGATGTAAAAAAAGAAAGAGCTAAGCACGTGAACATCAGTCAAATTACGTAGTCCAAAGAAAAAAACCCGAGACGAGTAATGTATAACAATATATATATATATACACGAAAAATCTAAAGTGAGCCAAAACCTACCGCGGTTTCACACTACGGATCGTCAGGGAAAAGGGCCTTTTCCCTGACGATCCGTAGTGGGAAACCGCGGTAGGTTTTGGCTCACTTTAGATTTTTCGTGTGTTTTTGCTCTACTATTGTATTTTAGTACTTTCGTATCGAGTACTTTTTCTTGTGTTTGATTCCGTTTGGGTTATTTTCTTTACTGCGGAATCTTGAATGTTTTGTTCTTGTTCCGCTGGTTTCTTTTTTTCTCCCCATTTATCCGACGACTTAGTACGCCGGATTGTAACGGATTTAGGTTCTGTTTTTTAATGGTTATGTTTTTTAATAAAATATATATATATATATATATATATATATATATATATATATATATATATATATGTGTGTGTGTGTGTGTGTGTGATTAAATTTTTTTAAAATTTAGAATAAATTTAATTTACATTGCGACACGTAAGTTTCTGTTTCGTGACTTTATCTCGTCATCAGGCAATGTTGACTCATTGTTCTGAAAACAATCAGTCAACATTGATGACGAGTTAAAACTTCGAATCACAGAAATTTCCGTGTCGCAATGTAAATTAAATTAATCTTGAATAAAAACTAATTTAATTGTCATGATATTATGCGCTACAATATATGTCGTATTGAGTAAATGCTACGTCTGTATATAAAAAAAAATGTAAATGCCGGAAAATTCGGAATTCAAAAACTGTTGGTTCTTTTCACGTGAATATATATATATATATATATATATATATATATATATATATATATATTGTGTATATTTTGGCAGCATTTTTTCATTAATGCAGGTTTCATTGAATAATATAGACAAGTTTTGTCTATTAATTTTGTGTAGGATCCGTTCATACCGTCTGATATACTTGATGGTGATGTCGTTAAAAGACAACAAAAAATCACAGTATTTGTTGAATTTTTTATCAGGTCTAAGCTTTCGGCTCACATAAGCCATTATCAAAGAGTAAATAATAACACACAGTAAACATAGAACATTTAAGCTATTAACAATAAAGATAATTGAATTGAAAATATAAGTCCATCCCTACCGTGGCGGATGGCCGAAGACAGTGACAAAATAGTGGTGTTGTGGTCCCTGGTCTGATTACAGACATTTGAGTACGTTGTTGGAAATATCGAAATTGATTGTATTCAAACCAGGTTTAAACTGTTTAATGTAGAGTGCTTCGAGGATTTTTAGTTTCTGCTTATTATTTTCTTGTTTGAGTATGTACGTGTTATCAACAAGCGTTTGTCTCAGAAGTGTGCGTTGATAACCGTGTTGTTCTAAATGACGGAATATATTTGAATTTTTATTTAAGTGCAACGTCAGACGCCGTGAGAGCGAATTTGTGGTGTGGCCGATGTAGATATTATTAAGGTTGTTAGAGATACATTCTCTAAATGGACATATGAATTTATATACTACATTGGTCTTTTGCAAATCACTAACGGTGGGGGAAGAGTCGTTGCGGACAAATGAATTAGATGTAGTGGATTTAGTGTAATATATAATGAACTTAATTCTTTTGTTAGAGTCTGTCGGAGAAATATTAGTATTTATGAGTTTTTTTAGGATGTTTTCATCTAGTTGGTAGTTGGAGTGCATCTGGCTACGGTATAAGAGAGTGATATGTTTAGGATTGGTTGGGTTAGTATCATGTGTTGTTTTTTCCATGTTAAGCTTTTTAAGAAAGTAATGTATTTGTTCATCAACTATGTAGTTGATTACACTAAATCCACTACATCTAATTCATTTGTCCGCAACGACTCTTCCCCCACCGTTAGTGATTTGCAAAAGACCAATGTAGTATATAAATTCATATGTCCATTTAGAGAATGTATCTCTAACAACCTTAATAATATCTACATCGGCCACACCACAAATTCGCTCTCACGGCGTCTGACGTTGCACTTAAATAAAAATTCAAATATATTCCGTCATTTAGAACAACACGGTTATCAACGCACACTTCTGAGACAAACGCTTGTTGATAACACGTACATACTCAAACAAGAAAATAATAAGCAGAAACTAAAAATCCTCGAAGCACTCTACATTAAACAGTTTAAACCTGGTTTGAATACAATCAATTTCGATATTTCCAACAACGTACTCAAATGTCTGTAATCAGACCAGGGACCACAACACCACTATTTTGTCACTGTCTTCGGCCATCCGCCACGGTAGGGATGGACTTATATTTTCAATTCAATTATCTTTATTGTTAATAGCTTAAATGTTCTATGTTTACTGTGTGTTATTATTTACTCTTTGATAATGGCTTATGTGAGCCGAAAGCTTAGACCTGATAAAAAATTCAACAAATACTGTGATTTTTTGTTGTCTTTTAACGACATCACCATCAAGTATATCAGACGGTATGAACGGATCCTACACAAAATTAATAGACAAAACTTGTCTATATTATTCAATGAAACCTGCATTAATATATATATATATATATATATATTAAGCGTGGTACAATCAAACAGGTTAACAGTCCACTGTTCATAGTACTTTCTTTTTTCAAGAGTGCTCGATAATTAGTAGAGTAATATATATAGTAATTTTTTTATTATAAGATTACAGGATGTATGCAGAATATATCATCATCAGAATTATTATCAAAAGGTTTTCATCAGAAGGCTGGTAGTCAGTTGGAATGCGCGGATTAGTGTAGGTGAGTGGAATAATAAAATATACATTTTAAATATTAAAGTATAACTTTATTAAAAGGAAACAACAACACAAGTTGTAGAAGTTAATATTCAATTAGAAAGATTTTTAAGAAGTTATGAGTAGAGTTCGTGTTCAATGATAAAGTTGAGTTAAGGGTACGAGAGTTCGTACAAATTGTTCGTAGTAGTAATTGTTGAAAGAAATAAGGAGAAAGAGGATAATGTTCAAGTCGCTTGAAGCTGAGTTACATTTTAGATGTTTGTCTCACGGCTCCCAATAACTCTCTGGCTGACTGACGTTGATGAAGTCCTTTTATTGATTGTAATCTAGATTTTTTTTTGCACTTACACGCGAAGTCCTTTCGGTATTGCAAGTCGCTCCCATTGGTCAAAAATCATTTTAACAGCTATTTGCGAAATCTGGTTTCCACTTTTTGTTAAGCAGATGGTCAATCTTTTTTCTATTTATGAAAACCAGGATTTCACACGTCACTGTGAATTTTTGTAAAAGTGAAGAAGAAGGTTGATTTTAATTTCTTATCCGCTACAGGTCTATACTATCCGTCTAAGGGGACTAAGCAAGATGAGAGAGAAATAAATAAATAAATAAATAAAAACTAGACAAGATATCCCTGGACATGGACAGTAGAATGAGAATAAAGGAAGCAATAACTGAGTAGTACTAAATAAAAACTAGACAAGATTTCCCCTGCCCTAGACATGACCAGCGCAAACAGAGCAATCTACGTCTGTATATAAAAAAAAAGGTTTTGTTTGAAATTCTCTGTTAATCGGAACGACAGTAACCTGAAGTTCGACCGAAACGTTGAGATAATTCCAACAAAGATAAGAACATTAGTCCCAATGTAAAAATTGCAAACTTCTTATCCCGGAAATTTAGGATATTGTTGGTTGTACTTCTGTAAATAACTTCATCATAGCAAACGCTGAAATGTTTCTCTTACATTTAAACAATTAGCCAAACAACAGACTGTCCATAAATGTGTCAATATCACATAAAATCACTGATCGCCGTATTCATCTATACATGTGAGATGACGTAATATTTACATTGTTCGGACTGTTTTCCTCATCTTTATTGGCAGGTTTACGAAGTTTCGACCGTTGTACACTCCAGTCTTCTTCAGGTGCTAGAAATGTTCAACCGAACCGTTTATTTATATCACTGGGATATATAATTCTCATTCCATGTGCGATGTCACTTCCGGAAGACATGTAGTTATCTCCCTTTAACTCAACTCTCTAAGTTATTCGATACCTGGCAACAGCGGTGGTGAACAAATAACTTAGAGTTGAGTTAAACTAAATGACATTCGGAAGTGGCATTGCACATGGAATGAGAATTATATACCCCAATAATCGAAATAAAGGGTTCGGTTCAAAATTCCTAGTCAAAGATTATTTTAAATAACGAGAACTGCGTTGACAGATTTGTCAATATGGATGATGTTATTGATTTTACTGATAATCAGAAAAATTATTCTAATATAAATTCAGTTTAAAATAATTTCTGGATTGGAAATACAAATTTTAGTTTAATCTATCAGCTTAAACTTAAAACTAAAATAAACGCTTCAAGAAACAGTATCGTTTTTTTTCTTTTTAGTTACCTAATAATTTAAGAAGTAAGTATTTATCCAATCAAGTTTGATATAAAAGAACTGACAATGTCCGTTTCATATTTTATTGTATTTTTCCAATTTTTGAATCATTTCAGCTTCCAGGATGTAGGTAGTGGAATTCTGCCGACCATAAAAGCACCACATTCTTGAAAATGACTGAGACGGTTGAGAGTATGAGAACTAGACAACAACAGGTACATGTTTTGGTTTATTTTGTTTTACGGCATATCAACATCAATGGGTTATTAATGCCGACAAGATTTTTTAGGAAAGGTTTGTATGAATTCAATATGTATTCTTTGTAAGAAAACAGTTTGTAGATTTTGTAAAAAGGGTTTTTTGTCGAGAGTCAAATGTATTACAAGTAATTTTAAAAAAATGTATTGCTTGTATTTTTATTATAAAAATCTATTTTTGTACTTTCATAGAGTTTCGGCCCCAATTTGTTGGTTAACTATTTGCCCATAGCTGAGACCATAACAGGTACTAACACCCCGAGTCAGGGTGGACCTGGGAACAACAGGTGGTTCCATGCTCCTCAAAACCTACCAATCACTGGTCGTTTATTGTCATACCCAAGACCGACAGATACATGAACTTCGACAGTTTGTCCATAATTTTGATCCCAATACGCATAGCACTTTTTCAAAAATTGAAAAAAATACAATAAAAAATATTAAACAAAGAGAAATTCTCGGTTAATTTTAAATCAAACTTGGGGATCTTATCAAGGAAGCTAAGGTGAACAGCAGGGGCACTGAAGCATATGTGGCTGCAATTTTTCTTAAAACTTCCTCGTTACTCTCATGTTTCGTCAATAGTATCGTCAGTGTTCTTCTCATATTACCCTCAAGTTTTCTCGTATTCTGTGTGGATATTATTCAGTCGTCACTCCAATAGCCACTGATTTAAAAGGCCACGAGAACGTATCAAATGTCTACAATAGATTAATGACCTCAAGTGACTGAGAAAGAAGAGACGGGAGAGAAGGGTGTGGATTACAATCTTGATGAACAGGTACCTGAAGAAGGCCGAAAGACACAATGGCAAAAGCATTGTAACAACAGCAAAGATAAAGATATTGATAATGTAAGTCCTGTGAGCGTCACACAAACACAATTTAGAGGTATCATAAATCATTAATCTATTTTAGACATTTGCTACATTCTCATGGCCTTTTGAATCAGTGGCTATCGTAGTGACTACAGGATAATATCCTCACAGATTACGACAAGACTTGAAAATGCAGGTTATGTAATAAATATCAAGAAACAATAGACCATCTAATCTCAAGATGTTCTGTACTTGCCCCAAATGAATATAAAAATCGTCAAGATAAAGTGGGGCAGTATTTACATTGGACAATGTGCAAACTCTATGGAAAATATGTAAACAAACACTGGTATGAACATCACCCAGCACCAGTTACAGAAATAGAAGATGTCACCATTCTATGGGATTACACCATCTACATAGACAGAAAAATTGAAGCAAATAAGCCGGACATTACTGTTAAAAACCAGAAAGAAAAACTTGCCTATTAATTGATATGGCTTGTCCAGCAGATTGTAACATAGCAACCAAGGAATTTGAAAAACTGTCAAAATATAAGGACCTTGAAATTGAAATAGAAAAAAAATGTGGAAATTGAAAACAAGAGTTGTGCCAGTGATAGTAGGTGCACTTGGAATGATAAAAAATGAAACAAAACAACACATTGAAAAAATCCCAGGAAACCCAGCTTAAGAGATATACAAAAAATTGTCTTGCTAAATACAGCCCACACACTAAGGAGAACTTTGTTTATGTAACGCTAGAGGAGATAGAAAAAAACATGAAATGGAGCTATAACAACACGCCACGAACTGCCTTAGGTCTTCCCACAGACTTGGTAGGTAGTGCGACCATAACAGAAATCGAAATACGATGAAAAATGACAACATAATAATAATAATAATAGTAATAATAATAATCTATACATACCCCGTAAAGAAGGTGGAAGATGTCTTATTCAGGAAGAATTGTCATACAAAACAACAACTATTGGCTTACTAACATACATAGAAACAACAAATGACTGGATGATACAATTAGTCAAACAACATGAAAGCAGAAAGAAAAAAAATATTCAACAATGAAAGAGATTTACATTTAATAGATTCTGTAGAAAACCAAAACAGAAGTCAACAACCAAATGTTGCAGCAAAAAGTATGAAAAAAGAACGCCAAAGGTAAAGCTCTTGAACAGATTAAACAACGCCAGCAAGATAAAGCTCTACATTGTCAATATCCAGAACGAGGCTCATAAACCCGATGTTGATAAAGTTAATATTAATCTATAGTTATAAGCATCTAGGTTAAAAGCTAAAACTGAATGCTTTATTCTTGAAGCGCAAGACCAGAGTTTCAGGCAAATATCATACACTAGCAGTATAGCCCGGCGTTGTTCGGGTGTAATGAAAGCTTTAAAACTAATTTATGGTCATGGAGCTCAGACTCAGCCTAAAGAATATTTCTGTGAAGTTTGGTGAGAATCGGATAAAAATTGTGGATTTGTATAAAGGACATACAGATAAACAGACACACAAACATCTTGCCTTATATATATATATATATATATATATATATTATCGATTTTCTGTACTATTGTAAGAAATGCAACATTGAAACTTCTGAATATCGTGTCTTATGTCTTTGTCTATAAGTGTATCAAATTTGATTAAAATCGGACCACTCAACTATAACCTGATTTTTTCGATTTTCGATATTTATCGGGGGTACCTTGACACAAAACCTAGCTAAGAACATTCGCAGACGCTTATAGTACAACTGTGTAAATTTTTGAGAAAATCGGTTCAGCCGTTTCGGAGTCTATAGGTAACGGGGACACACACACACACACACACACAAAGTTCCATTTATAAATAAGTTTAGATTAGATAATAATGTGGATCCAAAATGCAGGTTCTGTGACAAATACCAAAAACAGTTAATCTCAGGATGTTCTGTACTGGCCCCAAATGAATACAAAAACTGTCTCGATAGAATGGTGCAATATTTACACTGAACAATATGCAAACACTCTGGAAAATATGTAAACAAACACTGGTATGAACATCACTCAGCACAAGTTATAGAAATAAAAGACTTCAATATTCTATGACATTACAGCATCTACACAGACAGGAAAATGGAAGCAAATAGTTCAGTTAAATGCCATACGTGATACACGCTTTGGACGATCATGTCTCGAAAGAGACATGACTGACTGGACAGAAGATTATTCCGCAGTAGGTTGCCATTGTTTTCTGTGGTAGACTGGTTGCCAGCCAAGGCTATAGAACCCAATCTGGCCTATTATTTAACCAATAACTGGAGGGAAGAGACGGATTAATATCTTTTCCAAGGGTATTCGTGCGTAAGTGAATGCAAGGAATTCATCTAGATTTCGAACTCGGCTACCCGATTTGTCCTTCCGAGCCAATATCCGCTGCACCACAACGCACATCCGGCCGAAGCAAATAAGCCGGACATTATTGTCAAAAACCGAAAAGAAAAAACTTACCTACTAATTGATATGGCTTTTCCAGCGGTCATAGCAAATAAAGAATTTGAAAAACTATCAAAGTATAAAGACCTTGAAATTGGAATAGAACAATTTAGAAATTGAAAACAAGAATTATCCAAGTATAGTATGTGCGCTTGGAATGATAAAAAAAAGGAACGCAATAAAACATTGAAATAATGCCCGGAAATCCCGGCTTAAGGAAAATACAAAAAAAAAAAAATGTTTTGATGAGTACAGCCCACACTAAAAAGAACTTTGTCCACGTAACGCTAGCGATGTTATGAGAGGTAGTAAAACAAATCATGAAATATAGTCATAACGACACACCACTACCTACCTTAGGTCTTTCCGCAGACTTTGTAGCTAGTGTGACTGTGGGATATTCCACATAAACCTTTCTCTATCCTTTCTCAAAAAAGTAGATATTTCGTACAAAGAGCCTTTTAGCCAATTATCACTTCGAACTTATCAATTTACTTTTTCATTGGTTGAGATGCTATAAAAACTGAAATGGATTTCTTCTTTTGCGCCAACATCTTCGGAGCCGATTCCCAGAATTCCAAACATATATAAGTGGCTATATAACTCAATACGATTTAGTCAGTTTGTGAACTCTTTTTGACTTATTACACAGAAGTTGCGTTTGGAATCTTTGTTACTCGGATTTTTGTTACCTGTGAGTACGTCATTTTTGTTACCAGTATTTTATTTGTCTTTTGTTGCTCGTCTGTGTTATGTTTGAACTTCTTTTGGAAAAAAAATTGTGTCGTGAAGGGAGGCAAGTCAAATTATGGCTTCGTCTCCCCAACCGTCTACTTCTTCGGCGGGTATGCCGACAGTGACTTCTCCACCGTCGGCATGGAACAACGTTCCTGCAAAAAAAGACGCCACCTATTACCAAGGTTTGCAGGAAAGATTTAAAAACTTAATTTCGGGCAACGAGCTGATCGTCACCCCTGAAGTTGTGAACGGGATTATAGTAAGAACGATATCCCTGCTGCGTCGAACCCAAAAACACGTAAGTTTGTGTGCGTCAGCAGGGAGAACATGGAGGAGGCTTTGAAATGCCTGAAAATCGTCTCAAAAGCGCTGGCGCGACGGTCTCGTGCCATGTGGGACGTTCTTCTTAGCGCGGAAGAGGCCAAAAAATTGGCCGGTACAACATTGACTGCCAAAGGAATTAGACTCCAGACGGAGTACATGGGCACCAGACGGACCCGAGTTATTATCCTCGGTGTGCTGCTTGGAATCTCGGAGGACCACATTGGGGTTTACTTTGCCCAATTCGAAGCAGTGGAGGAGGTGGCCCGCGTTTACAGCAAGGCAGGCGTATCCACGGAAGATGTGGCGGTACATGTAGTCGCGAACAGGCCGAGTTTTTTTTACAGATGCCAGATCTATTAATTTGTGGAGGCCGGAAACTTTTTGTGGCGGTGGAGGGGCGAAAGCCATATTGTTGGCTTTGCGGGTTGTGCACCTCAAAAGAACAAGAAGCCGAAAGGCAAACACCAACACCGCCGATGTCAAAAACGCAAGTACTGGAGGTTAAAAAGGCCGGAACTACTGAGTGGACGGAAGTGGTGAGGAAGGGGAAGAAGGTGACTTCCCCTCCTCCACAATCTGAGAAGCCTCCGTCCCCAGTGAAAGAAAATTTGAAACATCAAAAACAACAGCAAAGCAACAAAAACAGCAGCAGCAGCAACAACAACATCATTCAGAAAAAATGAACATAGATGAAATGCTTCCCCCGCGTTCCTCATTGCTTAAAAGAGGGCGGGAAGAGGAGGTAGTAGTTTAAAAAAAGAAGGGGAAGGTGAACGAAGTCGAACGAGGCAGAGCAGAACGGGTCATGGTCGCTACCAAGGCTCAATCCGCCCCTGCATCCCCAGTAAAAAATATAGCAGTAAAGGGGAGGTGTCAGTCCGCCTCCCCAGTCAGAGTTACATCGTCTCCTTTCCCCCACACACCCCTTGCAACCAGTAACTCCTTCCCTTCCAGAAAATCCCCCTACTCAACCTGAATCTCCCTCCTCCCAATTGGAAACACCCTCCCCTAGCAATAATCAACCAAAAGAAAAGAAAAGGG
The DNA here is from genome assembly GCA_037127315.1 of Ascarosepion bandense. Taxonomy (NCBI): domain Eukaryota; kingdom Metazoa; phylum Mollusca; class Cephalopoda; order Sepiida; family Sepiidae; genus Ascarosepion; species Ascarosepion bandense. The sequence goes on along the minus strand of JBBBDQ010000322.1, from coordinate 521,022 downwards.
ATAATCCCTTTAAGAAAGTAGATATCTGTCGCATAGACAGGTCGGCATTAGAGAGGGACCTCTCCTCTCAGAAAAGAACCCTCCGAAGGCCACTATTTAAGTTCACCTCGATCGACGGTAAGTCGGTCGAGAACCCAACCAATTTTCCGCAAGTTTTAACACTCATAAGGAATACCGGGGGCAATCTTAAGGTTTGGGACTTCGTGCAGGTTGCTGCCCGCCTGCTTCGGGACCTCTTGTCCTTTGGTGTGGATGTCGCCGCGATCCAAGAGACTCACTTTGTTTGCAAGGCCGATGCCTGTGTGCTGTCTAACGACTTTGTCGTCTATTCAGTATATGGGAACCGGTTGGCCAGAGTAGTTTCTTTGTTGGTTAAGCGTACCCTGGACACGAAGGTGGATGTTGTCCATGGAGGTGCCGAGAACCGGCTGATCGTGGCCGATATTGCAGTGAAAAGCAATGCGTTTCGACTGGTTGCGGTTTATGCGCCCAACGACCGGGAGGAGTGCGTCTCATTTTTTCGGCGATTGAAGCCCTTCCTGGTGGATTCAACGCGACTCGTCTTAGTGGGGAACTGGGATGCCATCCTGGACCCCAAGCTGGTTAGAGTAGCTTGGTTGATCTCATCGAAGAGTTCGTACTCGTCGATAAATACCGGGTCGATCACAAGGGGGGTTGGAGAATGTGGACGTGGACTATTAGTTGGTTTTCTACCCGGGTAACTAGCTACCTGGATAGAATGTTAGTTTCTGAAGCCGACATAGATCTTTTAGATTGTCCCACGTTCTACTGGTTAGGCTATTCGGACCACAAATTTGTTTGTGTCCGGGTAAATTTAGAAAATAGGCCTAGAATGGTTGGTTACTGGAAGTTCAACGTGTCCTTACTGGACAGGCGGGACTTCCGGTGCCAGCTAATTAACTTAGTGCAGCGGGTGTTAACTGCGGGAGTCATTGGGAATAAGTGGTGGGAGAATCTTAAGAATAGTATTAGGTCTTTCACCGTCAACTTCAGCAAAAGGCTCAAACTAGATAAGGCTGACAAGGTGAAGACACTTAGAGCTAATTACTCCCAGGCGGTGGCCGGTGGGGATCCCCTAGAGATAGCCGTAGCTAAGGAGGCCCTGGAGTGGTCGAATAGTGATTGTTACATGGTCCAGTTAATTAGACATAGTTTAAGCAAGATGTCTTTCGAAGCTGTGAACATGGGCGCAGAACTGCGCAAGGAAGAGATTCGACGAGGCAGCGACCTGTACATTCGAGAGGTTCGCAACCCGGAGGGACATACTCTTCGGTCGACTGACAACATGTGCGAGGCGTTTCGGCAGCATTTCGAGATCCTGTTTACCAAGGAGCCTGGTCTCTGTGATGAGGAGTTTCACAGCTATTTGGCTGACTTCCCCCGGCTTTTGCCGGCTGATGCAGCTAGCTGCGGGGAAAAGATTACGGAGGGCGAAGTCTACGCGACTTTGAAGAAGGTAGGCAGAGACAAAGATTTGTCCTACGAATTGTACTTTAGGCTGTCGCACATCTTTGTCCCGATTTTGACTGTCGTGTTCAACAACTGGTTCCGGCAGGGGTCCATCCCCAACCGGTTCACTAGGAGTGTGTTCACGCTGTTGAGAAAAGGCAAGGATGTGGGGAAGGAGTTAGCAGAGTTATGGGCCGGTAAACCTCTAAGCACAGAGTTAAAGATTTTGGCCAAGATCTTGCAAAATCGTTTGCAATTAGTTGCTGAGACTCTGTTGGGACCTGAGCAGACTTGTGCTGTGAAGGGCCGAACAATTCAGAGCAACCTGCATCTGATACGCACGATCATAGAGAGGATAAAGACGACAAAGAAGCTGCGCTGATCAATTTGGATCAGTCCAAGGCATTTGATAGGATTGACCATCGTTACCTGGCGGCTGTCCTGCTGGCCGCTGGATTCGAAACCAACTTCCGCCGCTGGATTAGCTTTCAGTATCAATCCCCTACGGCTGTGGTACAGGTGAACGGAAAGTTGTCGGGTGTCGGCGCTGTCTAGGATGGTCTGACAAAGTTGTCCACTGTCGCCCCTACTTGTCGCTTTGGCGTTGGAGCCCCTTCTTCGCCGGCTAAGAGACAGGGCGTGCAGTCCGGCCCGACGTGGAATCGCTGTTCCTGGTGGTGCTCGAGCCAGGGTTTCCGCGTACGCCGATGATGTCACTACTTTCGTGTCCTCCCGGAGTGACATCGAGGTGGCACAGAAGGCGCTTGAACGGTACGAACAGGTGACAGGGGCCAAGATTAACCGCAACAAGTCATCCGGCTTGCGGTTAGGTGCCTGGTAGGGCGTTACCCTCTCGGGGCCTTTGACTGGACGAACGGCCCTGTCCGCATTCTTGGAATGTGGTTTGGGCCCGACATCCAGTTGGAGAAAAATTGGTCAGAAGTCCTGGCAAAGGTCGGCGCGTCGGTCGAGATTTGGCGTCGAAGGAATTTGTCTCTTAAAGGGTTTGGCTGAGGCGTGTGATACATACATCTTTCCTATTATCCTTTACCGGTTGTCAGTACTTCCACTTTGTAAATGGCGTAGGGAGGCGATCGAGCGTTTGCTATTCTCCCGTCTGTGGAAAGGATGCAAACACTACGTCGACAAACGTGTCTGTTACCAACGTCCGTGTCATGGGGGTCTGGGAATGACAAACCTGATGGGCCACAAGGTTGCGTCAAGGTCGGTTTTTCTCAGGCGAGCGATTTTGGAAGACTCATTGCTGAGGGAGATAGTGAGGGACATGTTCCCTAGCCTTACTATCACTCCCCGCATCTCGAGGCGGTGCCTTAAGCCTCGAGGGCGATCGAGTTTTCTCCTCGAATGTCTGGCGGCCTTGTGGGCCATTCCACGGTCCAGTGACCTTTCACAGCCTAGGAGAGTTTTCTATCGGGGGTTAGTGGAGGGCGTCGCGAAGGATTCATTACGTGATGTGCTTCGCTTTTCGGAGGATGAGTTTTGGTTTTGGGCGCCAGGTACCGATTATCTCAGCAACGCTGAGTTTTCGCTCACCTGGCGATTGGCTCGGAATCGGTGGCCTCTTAATGACAAGGCCTTCATATGGGGCCTGTCCTATTTGCCAGATTGTGAACGCTGCAACCTTGGCATGGAAGAAACGTCTTCGCACGCCTTCTACCATTGTTCGCGGGTTTGCTCTATGGGACCGTGTCGGCGAGTTGACTGCTCATATTGTAATATAACAATCTGGCCCCACCCGAGGAAGGCTGATGCAAGCGAGGGTGTTTCCGGTCGTTGAAAGGAACGGATGTCGTTTGACCTTATTTCCGGCAGCAGCGGAAATAACTACAGAGGCAAACAGAACAGGTGTCTCTGAGAATTACGTGGGCGTGCGTGGGCGAGGCAAAACCGGAAGAAAAAGTCCCGGTTCTGGAAGATTATAAAAAGACCTCGGCACACGGATTCGCCAGTGGAGGAGCAACAGAGATCGGCCGGTGAAGAGAGAGACACAACAGATAAGACTACACTCCCGTCAACCCATTAGAAGCGCGCTCTCTCAATTCTCTGTTCCCTATGCAACACGGTTCATCGTCATTAATAAAAATATAACTTTATATTTTTATATATATGCGTGTTTGTTGTTTGTCGATATATAACAGACGCATAATTGGTGCCTAGTGACTTGCTGTTTTGAGACAACAAAACAGTTAGATGCGAGCTGGTTGCCACGGCGACGATTGAAATTCAACGGACTTAAAACTACCAGATAGAAAGAAAAAAGAAGACGAAAATAGAAGCAGCCGCACGACTATAGACATCAGCCAAGGTAGGTGACTCTTTGATTTGATAGTGTGTGTGTTCTGCTCTTGTTTATAAGTCTAGTTAGAAAAAAAAAAATGGAACAGCATACTTTTGCCGATCTGACCCTAGAATTGAGAAATGTGGATTGTTCGGTGTCGAACACATTAAGGGTAGAACGGATGGGGTGCAGGACTACATGTAGAGAGTAGTACGCCTAGCGGAGAGCGCATAGGTTGGGGTTGACGGGAGGAATAAAGTTGAGATATTTACCTATCTGTAAGTATAAAACATCTGAGTTAATGATTTATTTTTTTTTGTTAATATTTTACCATATATGTGAAGTGAGTTTACTGGTATGTTGCTTAATTAATCTTACTTTTATTGAGTAAGTGAAATGTAAAATCATGTAAAGGAAGTTTCTTCTACTCTTTAAAGTGGATAATTGGATTAACTTGTTGATAACAATGTTTTCTTTGGTTTGTGCAGTGTTAGGTTTTCTTTTTTTTTTTGGATTTCTTTTCAATGACTGTACACTACAAAATGATTTACATTTCTATGTTTGTGAATTATGCTTTTGTGCAGGTTCCCATCAATTCAACATCCTCTGTGAATTTTCATTTATGCGACTTGGGAAATATCTTTTGAAGATATATTAATTTCTGAAAACTTTATATTGACACGGATAGACCTGCAGATTCCACAGTTGATCGGAACAAAAAGAAAGAACAACTGAAAAGTCTTGTAGACTTATTGGCTGATATGCTATAGGATTGGGAAAGAAGCAGTGGGAGGATTAACGATAGTTTAAGTGAAGGATATGAAGAACTCCCGAAGAAGTTGACGATAGGAGTCATTGCTGGCATAGTCGGCGTTATGATAATCCTTGGAATAATAGCTAGGAAGCGGATTTTTAAGTGTGAAAGAAGCAACAGTGCTTCGGGAAAGGAAAGGGAGTTATCCGTTGTGAATAGTACTCCGGGGTCAACGGGTGTTCAACACTCAAATGTCTCTGCGTTAAACAGAGAGATGTCAACAAATCAGATATGCTTGGATTCGAATCCAGAGGAAGTAGTTCAAGGAATAGAAGACATTGTACAAACTAAGGAACTACGAGTCACGGGTCCATTTTTTTAGACTAAATTAATATAGATGAAACCTCTAATCCTCCACAAGTAAATTGCATGCGGATTAACGTTGGAATCAGGGTAATTTTCTTCATTTTCTATTGAACATTTCTCGGTCAGACTATGAATGATATGTACTGCAGATAATGGCCATTTTTCTGTGTTCAAACATAGTATGTTTGAAATTAAATTAAATTAAATGAAGTTACATGTGTAACAATAAACTCGAGCAGAAACACGCATGGTGTTGGTCAAAGGTCATTTACTCGATGTCAGTTTAGAAACTGGGGCGCGGTTACCGCCTATGATCATGTGATCGTGCATCGAGGCGTCTACGCTTATGGACAGAGTCGAGAAAGAAAATGAACATTTTTAAGAACTTTGCCCAATTCTGTGAAAATGGATATTAAAAAAAAAAAAAAAAAAAAAAAGAACAATGAAACATCGAGCTGGTAGAACAATTTTCACGATGGACACGAACATTGTTGGGTTGCCGATGTAGGCTCCCCTATATATTTTTTTGTTGTTTTTTTTGTTTCGGCATGCACATGTTTTGTTGTTTTGGCGTGCACATGTTTTATACAATTGTCGGGCTTGTGTGGCATGGGGAGGAGTGTGGGGGTGTTGCGCTTAAAATGTTCTTAGGTGGACATTTTGGAAAATGGGAGGGCGAGGAATGTAATATAACAATCTGGCCCCACCCGAGGAAGGCTGATGCAAGCCAGGGTGTTTCCGGTCGTTGAAAGGAACGGATGTCGTTTGACCTTATTTCCGGCAGCAGCGGAAATAACTACAGAGGCAAACAGAACAGGTGTCTCTGAGAATTACGTGGGCGTGCGTGGGCGAGGCAAAACCGGAAGAAAAAGTCCCGGTTCTGGAAGATTATAAAAAGACCTCCGCACACGGATTCGCCAGTGGAGGAGCAACAGAGATCGGCCGGTGAAGAGAGAGACACAACAGATAAGACTACACTCCCGTCAACCCATTAGAAGCGCGCTCTCTCAATTCTCTGTTCCCTATGCTACACGGTTCATCGTCATTAATAAAAATATAACTTTATATTTTTATATATATGTGTGTTTGTTGTTTGTCGATATATAACAATATCGCCCAACGAGAGCTTGTGCTCATTGATCGTGCATTTGCTTGCGACAATGTGTTGCCCCCGTTTTCTGGGATGAAGCGTATGGTGTTGCTGTCGCTGCTAGCCACGGCTCGAATGGTGATTTGGACGACGCGAACGGAGGAAGTCTTGCGAGGTCAGCGTCTTTCACATCAAGATCTGATCCGATATTTTGAGCTGATGCTCAAAATAAGGATTAGAACTGATTGGAAACGTTTAACTTCGACAGACTTCAGTAAAAGCTGGGTAAATGTGGCGAGCCTGCTTCGCGTGAACGGGGCTAGCCTTGATTTTCTCTTTTAGATCTGCTGGTTACATCGGGGTGGATTTCTTTGAAACCTTCCCCTGGTTAAGGTAGCTCTCTTTTGTGTACCTAGTTAATGTGAATGAATGTGTTCCTAGCCTGTACCCGGCTTTCTCTTTTGTTATGATCCAAGTCGAGATTCCCAACCTCCCCAGTTTGTTTTGGCTTCCTTTTATCTTGGCTGGTTCAGTCTTTGATTGTCCCATTCCATTAATTATTTACCCCCCCCCCCCCCCACTTCCTTAGTTGGTGTGCTTCTTGATTTCCTCGTTTGGCGGAATACAGCGGCCACTCTTTTTGGGGATGGACGGATCTTACTAACATTGTTTATTATTTTAGTTTTAAAAAATTGTTGTATTTTTAGTTTGTTTTTGGGTTCACCCCCTTCTATCATTTCATCTTTCATTAAATGTTTTAAATTATATATTATGCTGTATATAAATACATTTTTATTTTTATTATCATGGGTTTCCCCCCCTTTTTAGGTGCCCCTTGTAAATGTGGTATTGTGGTGTCTGAAGGATTGGGAGATGATGGATGGGTTTTTGTGGTGAATGTGCAAATTGTAATGAGTGATTACCCCTTCCCTTTTCAGCCTTGTGCCACAATTTTGTATTTTTTACAAAAAAAATATTGTCAGTTTGCGAACTCCAAGAGATGCCAATAACCTCCACGTGTGTCTAATCGCTGACTCATCAATCATCAAATAACATTTATTCAACAATAGACCGCGATGATATTTTTCCTGCAATTAACTTTGAAAGAGTGAATATTCCTTCACTTCACGAACAAATTATTGTTTACGCTTATTCATTTAATCCAACAGGTAAAGGCCAATAACTCTCGGCAACTTATTTCTAAATAACTAAACACAAAAACAAACAAACAAACAAACAAACACACACACACACACACACACACACACACTTCGATAAGCTTTTCTTGCATCAACGGTCTATTGTATTTTCCCTACCAAATCCCAAATATTGACTTTTGTTGAACTATACTGTGCATGAACAATCTTTCAGACATTTTTTCACTTGTGATTAGCAAGAAGAAATTATTCGACCATGCATGTACGTTTTATTGTATATATAATATTCTTTTACTGTTTAATTTTTAATCACATTCCTGTGGTCATTTCTTGCATAACAATTTGTTTTATGTTTCTTCAATTTAATTTATATTGTGTGGTATTATGAACGAACGCGCTTCAGAAACCTATTATTCAAAGAATTTTCTTTCTAATATAAATTCTGTATTCAACTACCTGCAACATGACCATAACAGAAATAAAAATGTAATAATAGTTAATAATAAAACAGAAGTAGGATAGTTCTAGATTAAAGAAAATTTCATTCGCAATATGAGATCGGGTAAATATCAGAACTCTGAAAAAAAAAAGGTAGAAAGAGTAAAAAGTAGAAACAGAAACTAGTGTGTAGTTAGAGTGAGCGTTTGTTTGGAATCTAGTCTTGCCTTTGGGTTTTGGGTTGGAGATTAAAGAAAATTAAACTAGGATGAGTGTGCGCGCGCCAACACACCCGCATCTCTAAAATGTCTAAGTAAATGATGAGAGGAAAATGAGGTTGGTATGTGTTAGGAATGTGGACTCTATAGAAACGGATACAAAAAAAAAAAAAATGTTAACATTTTAAGGACACAGAAACGAGCCGAGACTAACGGAAGGTGGAGGAGTCACACATCGGCGACCCTAACATACAGACGACAATCCCCGTTTTAACGTGTAGAAAAATTTTGTTTCCAGAAACGGAAGAGTTTTTTCACCCATAAACAACGGAGAGAATTTAGCGGTTGTGGGTCATTGTGGGTATTAGAAGTGGCTAACTTTTATTTTAAAGAATTAGACTGACCGATAACAAATCTTTTTTTTTTTTCATGGAAAATTTAAAGAGGATGAATGATGGAGAAATTCTGTTTTTTTTTTTTTTTTTTGTTTTTGTTTTAATCATATCACCCCGAACAAGGCGGTAACGTCACTGAAGCGCAGGGGGCTACGTAACAGTAAAAAAAGATTAGAAAAGAGAAAGCCGGAGACCACATCCTAAACAGGGAACAAGTGATGAGCCTCTTCACCTGTGCAATAGACGTGGGTGGAGTGTGAACCGGGCGATAGTCTAGACTATCTACTCCAACAGTAGTTGCTATAAGAATACAACTGAAAGAATTCACAACAAATGGGTAATTCAGGATTTTCCCCATCAAAATGTAAATAAAACGCATTTCTTATTTTCTTACAGCAGGTCAATAAAGCCAAGAAATCTGGTGTGAATAAAGACATGGAAGGAAGGAAGAAAAAAAAAGGCGGGGGGCTTGCACTAACTATAAAGTGAAAAGGCAGTGAGAGAGAGAGAGGGGGAGAGGGGGAGAGGGGGGAGGGGGTCATGTCAGGAGAGAGAGGGAGGGAGGGGGTCATGTCAGGAGAGAGAGAGAGGGGGGGGGGTCATGTCAGGAGAGAGAGGGAGGGGGTCATGTCAGGAGAGAGAGGGAGGGAGGGGGTCATGTCAGGAGAGAGAGAGGGAGGGGGTGGGGTGGGGGGGGGGTCAGGAGAGAGGAGAGAGGGGGTCAGTCAGGAGAGAGGGGGGGGGGAGAGAGGGTCATGTCAGGAGAGAGAGAGGGAGGGGGGGTCATGTCAGGAGACTCGACACACGAAACAGAAAAAACTCGTGCCAGCAGTTCGTTTTCATAATAGAAAGAAAGGGTATCTGGATTGCAAGTGAGCGAGAATTTCGCTTTTTTTTTCTTCTCCTCCACTCCGTCCTCTTTTTTATTAATCCAGTCGTCTACTTGTAAAATCCACGATCCCATTATATAGAATATTTCAACCTGCATTGCTTTTCGAGGTTTCACAATTAGGTTCGAATACAAAGATAAAGTGGAGTGTGTACACTGTAATAGGTAGCGGATAGATTTCGATTTCTAGTCGAGTTCATTACCTTCACTTAAGTGCAAATAATCTTTGGAATTATATGAATTCACCTACCCACCCTCCCCAGCTATGGTTAAATAGGACAGATTTGGCAACCAGTCTTGTCATGAATTTACCTTCCCTCATATACGGGTTAAATAGCAGGACAAACAGATCTCTTGCCTTGAGGCGGCAACCAGTATAGTAGAAGGAAAGCTCAGTATTCAAAACTGTATTGCCCACGACATGCAACCACTGCTACGGCGTCCCTATGAGCTTAATGGGTTACAGGACTCACGAAAGGTTCGAGAATTATATTCAGTTTATTTAATGCCTGTTTTAGTAATATTTATCTTTGTTTGAAAATAGTCACTCACGTTGGAAATGTTTTGAAAATTCACCTGTAACTTAGACAACGACAATAATAATAATAATAGTAATAAGGCAGTGAAATTGACATCTGACCCCTGCGCAATAGGTGTCGTCGAAAAAGTTTGTGAAATTTGACTGTTAAGAAAGATAACCTAACTAACACTGCTCACAAAACGCAGCGGCAAAAGTATTGTACTACATTTCGGTTCGCGCGCATTGTTCGAATTACCCAGTTTAGCACCCCCCCCCCCCCCGACACAACGACAAGTGGGGCCCAAAACGAACATTCGCACTCAGCGTTCGCTACTGCTAAATATTTCCGTTTAAAGTTTTAAGAAAAAAATCGTGCATTAAGGGAGGTTCTAAAGCAAATATTTTAGATAGTGGGACAGACATGACACTGCTAACAAGTCTCCTACACTCTTCAGAAAATCTGAATCAATTCTTCAGAATTGATTCAGAATACTGAAACATCGGATGGAAAATGTAACACCAAAATCCGAAGAAGTATTAGCATAGCGAAAGATGCTTTTTAAAATCTAAGCAAAACAATAAGAAACAAGAAAAAAGTCATTCGAAACAAAGAAATTAATTATTAGGTAATATCAATCTCCTATATTAAAGTGAATGCTGGGCAATTTCCAGATAGACGGAAACAGAAGGATGTTGAGAATACCCTGGACGGTGCATGTTGTCAACGAGGAAGTAGACACAAATAATCAAAATCTGCTATCAACACGCCTTATATTGTTAAGTTTGTGGCCACCATTAAATGAATCCTGGTAGGACTTCTAGTTTGCTAAGAATTACCTCTCTATAGAATGTGAACAAGTCCTGTGAGAAGACATATCCTTGTCTTACATTCCTTTTTATTTTTGTATCACTGATGAACTCATTTTCTAACCGTATGCAGGCGGCTTACTGCAAGTGTAGATTCTTGTTTATTCTATTCAGTCAGTTAAGTGCCATACGTGAAACACGCTTGAGCGATCATGTCTCGAAAGAGACATGACAGATTGAGCAGAAGATTATCCCGCAGTAGGTGGCCATTGCTTTCTGCGGTAGACTGGTTGCCAGCCAAGGCCACAGAACCCAATCTGTCCTATTATTTAACCCAGAATGGAAGAGACGGATTAATACCTTTCCCAAGGGTATTTGTGCATAAGTGAATGCAAAGAATTCAACTGGAATTCGAACTCGGTTCCCCGATCTCTCGTTCGGAATCGATATCCGCTGCATCACAAAGCACATAATGTAAAAATACAATCATTGCTAAAAGCTACGAAGATAGTAGATTATAGAGAGGCATGATCACCCATACCATGTCAAGCGGGTACTTTTGTTACGTATCATCATTGTAAGCATATGCGAAACGAGGTGCCGGAACAACGGAGACTTTGTCAGTGACAACCACATAATTATATATGCATAATTATATCTGCGTGGAAAATAATTAAAAAGGAGTCGACCAGATACTGTATCAAGACGTGAAGAAATGCGTTCTAGGACATCTGAAAGAATTCTTGTGGTTAAATTGAAAGCTAAAGTGGATATATAATAATATCACTTATAGCGATACTAGCAGTATAGCCCGGCATTGTTCGGTTGTAATGAAAGCTTTTAAACTAATCCATGGTCCTGGAGCTCAGACTCTTTGGACGTTGGCACGAAAGATTAAAAAGCAACAGTTGTTTTCAGTTAAAGCGAAACCGTAGACTGAAAGAAAAATGAATGGATGTAAGTCAAAATTTGATTTCCTGGTATCGATATCAAATAAGTTTTTTTCATTGTAAACTGAATTTTGAAGGCTAAATAAGTCCTCTGAGTAAATGGTATCATGGCTGAGACTAAGAACTACAATTATACCGACTTAGAGCCAAACCCGAAGCAAAAACTAAAATAAAAGGGCTAAAAAAAAAAAAAAAAAAAAAAAAGAAATACAGACATACAGGTAGATAGACACGCACAGAAACATCTTGCCTTTTATATATAATAATTTTCTGCACTATTGTAAGAACTGCAACCTTGAAACTTCTGAATATCGTTTCTTATGTCTTTGTCTATGAGTGTATCAAATTTGATTAAAATCGGACCACTCCTTCTATAACCCGATTTTTTCGATTATCGATTTTCGATATTTATCGGGGGTACCACGACACAAAACCTAGATAAGAACACTTTCAGAAGCTTATTGTACAACTGTGTAAAATTTCAAGAAAATCGGTTCAGTCGTTTCGGAGTCTATAGGTAACAGACAAAGTTCCATTTATAAATAAGATTAGATATGCATCGATAACGCAAACACAAAGTACAGTAGAAAAGATAAAATCTTTCTACTCCGAGTTGGACAACGCCAAGGCTCAGTGCAAGTCACAAGAAATTAGAATTATCATGGGAGACCTGAATACCAAAATTTGGCAAGGAGAGGGAAGGTGAAATGGTTGGCAATTTCGAACTAGGAAACCGCAATGACCGGAGAGAAATGGTTCCACTAGTGCTCAGCGATTGACCAGGTAAAACCAACACCTGGTTTCAAGAACACCTAAGACAATTATGGACCTGGAGAAGCCCAGGAGGAGAAACGAAAAACCAAATCGACTATACTATCAACAAGAGATTCAAAAACACAGTTATTCTCTGCAAAACCTATCCGAGTGCCGACTGCGGAAGCGGCCACCTCCCGGTTATATGCAAATTATTACTTCAGAGATTGAAGAAACCTAAAACAACACCCAGGCTGCAATACATCAAACTCGCAGACGCTTATAGTACAACTGTATAAATTTTCTAGAAAATCCGTTCAGTCGTTTCGGAGTCTATAGGTAACGGACACACACACACACACACACACACACACACACACACACACACACACACACACACAAAGTTCCATTTATAAATAAATTTAGATTAGATGTAAGCCCTGCTAGGTTTCGCCATTGCCGCCACAATTTCAACAATATAAGATACGCAGATGACACAGTGCTGATAGCAGACACGGAAAGGAAAATACAGGACCTCCTACAGAAGGTAGCAAGAGGAAGCGAGAAGAAATAACTAAAAAAACTGTTAAAAAAACAAAAAAAACAAAAACAAAAAAAAAACTGAATGCATGGTCACTAGTAAAAAGAGGACTGCAAAATGACGACTACAGGTCAGGGTTACTAAAATCAAACAGGGGTTGAAATTTAAATATCTGGAAAGTGTTCTGATTGATGATGGAAAGTCCGACGCTGAAATCCGAAGACGCATTGGCATTACCAAGGACGCATTTCAAAAGCTAAGCAGAGTATTAAGAGACAAGATTTCGTTGGAAACAAAGAAAGGAGTACTGGATATCTGCCAGGGAATACTAGACGATCTTCTCAAAGATGAAGGACAGACTCGAAGCAACAAAAATGTGGTTCTACAGAATGATGCTGAGGATATTATGAACCGAAAATGTGAGCAACGACAATGTTTTGGAGAGGATGGAGACGAACAGGAAACTTATACTTGTCATCAGGAAGAGACAGCTGAGGTTTCTGGGACACGTAACGAGGAAGGAGGGCTTGGAGGATCCAATACTCACGGTACATATATAGGAAAAGAGAGACAGAGAAGGCAGTGAGTGACCTACTGGATGAAGTTGAGCAAGTGGATGACGGAGCGGTTTTGGGAGAGATACTAAGAGGAAAATTGTTAAAAGCGACGAAGGATAGGGGCAAGTAGAAATCCATGATCGCCTACGTCCTGAAAAGGACACAGCACATAAAGAAGTAAAAGGTGATCAGGACTCGCCGCAACTATGCTCAGTATTAATTTCCTTTTCGTCTCCAGCCTTTCCAAAAACCTTGTCATTGCTCACACCCTTGGTCCATGATATCCGCAACATCCTCCTGTAGTACCACATTTCAGTTGCTTCACGTTTTTCCTTCATCTTCGAAGATATTGTCCAACATGCACTGCCATATTGAAGAACCGACATCACATACCAATCCAGTATTCTCCTCTTTGTTTCTAGTGAAATTGTCCTGTTTACAACTGCAATCTGTGTCGGATTTCTGTACTGTTTAATGGAGGTAGAAACATCTTGCAAATAAATATCATGGAATGTGTTTCAAGTTGAGATTTAGAGGGTCAGATTTCTAACTTACTTTCAAGTTTCATTTGTCAGATATTTGGATTATGACTTTTCAACTTTTTAAATATTTACACCACAAATAGTTGTGTTTTTGTAACATAAGCACTTGATAATTACATTGACAGACAACATTATTTATCTATCTAAATCTAAACTTATTTATGAATGGAACTTTGTCTGTGTGTGTGCGTGTGTCCCCGTTACCTATAGACTCCGAAGTGGCTGAACCGATTTTCTTGAAAATTTACACAGTTGTACTATAAGCGTCTGCAAGTGTTCTTAGCTAGGTTTTGTGTCGAGGTACCCCCAATAAATATCGAAAATCGAAAAAATCGGGTTATAGAAAGAGTGGTCCAATTTTAATCAAATTTGATAAACTCATAGACAAAGACATAAGAAACGATATTCAGAAGTTTCAAGGTTGCAGTTCTTACAATAGTGCAGAAAATTTGATATCGATACCAGGAAATCAAAATTTGACTCACATCCATTCATTTTTCTTTCAGTCTACGGTTTCGCTTTAACTGGAAACAACTATTGCTTTTGTAGTCTTTCGTGCCAACGTCCAAAGAGTCTGAGTTCCAGGACCATGGATTAGTTTTAAAGCTTTCATTACACCCGAGCAACGCCGGGTTATACTGCTAGTCTTGTTATATTCATTTAAATAACTTAAATAACAGATACTTGCAGTTTCAGCCAATTGGTCATAGTTGTAAATTGGCAATTACACTTTGTAAGCTTTCTTTCCAAATGTCTGAGTGTACTCTTTCACTTTAATCGCACTGCAAAACAATTTCTTTCATATATGTCACTTATCTGGAGCAGTCAGTCTAGCTTTGCAAAAAAAAAAAAAAAAAAAAAAAAAAAGAGAGAGAAAAAATTAAACTTCCCTGTCTTTTGAACAGGTGGAGATGTTTATTTTTTGTTTCCTGTTTAGGATTAGGTCTCCGGTTCGTTCTAAAGCCTTCTTAAGATCTGTCCTCCTTCTTAAGGTCTATGTCTGAACTCTGAAAGTTTATTCACTATTCAATTTTAGTTTCTCATCCACCAATAAGAGTAGATAGGTTCGCCTGTCGTCCGGTTCACATACCTTCCCGGGCGTTTGAACAGGAGCAAAGTTTTATCCCTTGTTTCCTGTTCCTTCTCAAGTCTACTTTAACTATATACTCCTAACGCTAGTCTTTTCCTATGTTAATATGACTACACAGTAGCGTCCTACTTTGAGTGACTCTTGGGCTCTGTATTAGGCGAATATTAGTTAAACAAAAACTAAGGTAATATTAACTGTTTCTTTATAAGAAAAAAATCCGCACAGTGCTACTGTTGGTTGAAGTTTATAAAATCTTTCTATAAAAACAACTTATCAGGAAAATCAGTTTCTCAACTCCAGTAGCTTTTATCGCACTTTCCAGTATTGAGAAGGAGTTCCTTTTATTTCTGGTAGAGTGAAACACTTTGATTATGTCATTATTTTCTCCTCAAGTTAGATGTGTTCTCCATTTAGTTGTTGCTGCTGTTGAATAGCCTAAGGCGATGAGGTTTCTTTTATGATATAGTTCTGCGTGATTCTGCAGCGCTAGTCTGTGGTAAATACGGAATAAAAATGATTCTCTTTTCTTCACTGTCTTCGAATTCGCGAGCCCGTGTAAAGTCTAATTTTTGACCAATAGAAAAAGGATTGGCTCCGAGCTGAAGAAAAGACCAAGGCAAACTTTAGCGAGCCCGTATTAAATGTATTCAGATCTATAAAAAAAGGGAGGGATTTTATTTTTAAGCCGCCGATCGGACATAACTGTCCCGGCGACTCACATTCACACCTTCTCACTTTCTATTCCATGCTGCTTTCTTTATCTCTCTTTCTTTCTCTTTACCTACTCATCAACCACAAAAAGAAAGACAGAAACAAAGACGTTACTACTACTGTTGATACACACAGTGAAACAGACTTTTTTTTCTGCACAAATCACATTTCGCTGCAATAAACGAACTCTGAATTCTTTAAACTCTTCACTGTTCTAACTTTCTCTTAGCACATTTTCACAGTTTAGTATTTTCATGCATACAAATTGGATATTATTCAGCTCTATAAATAATGTTTTACTTATTTATGCAATCGAGGCACTTGTCTTTACACCCTTCTGATAGTTTTAAATTGTGGGGAGTTTGGTACAATTTGATAATCATAATCGAAGTCCCTACAAGTTCACAAGATTGGAAGAAATACTATGACACACAGGCTTCATTTACTCAAATTTTTAATCCTTGAAACAGTTAACAGTTTCGATATTTGCATGACATTTACATGAAAGTCTCGATCTTACGTGGCTACTTAAGAACCTGTCTCAGAGTTTTTAGGTTAACGGAAACAAATGCTTACATATGTTTTACACTATTTACATTGTTCGGACTGTTGTAATAACAAAGATGAGAACAACAGATATCTCCGTATCAGTTATCAGTCTTTTAGCAGTGATCTCCAAGTTTTTCCCTGCTATAGCCAAGTTTTGAATTCACAACTCATTGGCTCAAGTCACTAGATTCAACCAAAACTTTTATCCACTGAGCAATGTGTTTTATTAATTTTAGGTAATTATAAATCTAATGTCTCATTAACCAATGTTTTACTCATAACTTTTAGTGTTATTATTGGTTTTCTCTAGCACTCCATATTATTGATTCCCGTATTGTATTCATGTCTATGTTTGGCCGGCTTAGATTTTTGTGACCTAGCATATGTACTGATTCCTTAAGTTTTCGTATTTTCCAATGATGTTCTCTGTCTATTATTTCAATCTCAGCCCACGGGGGAGGGGGTGATCTCCCTTTCTTCTCCATATGTAATCAGCAACGCCTGATTTTTTTTTTTAAATCCCATCATGTTACGGCTTTACTTTACTCTTGTAATCTTAAGGCGACAGCCTGTTTCTCTTTTAGATTTATTACCACAGCTCCATGGGACGACGTATAGGCGGTTTTTAATCATGTTCTCCTCTTTGGGAGGTTTTATTCAGAAGAGGTGTTTTATTCACAGAGAACTATTATTTTTTTTACCACTACACAAAATGATAATAAAAAAATGTTCAGGATTTCTTGTAAACGAGAATTGTCGATACAGCTTTCCTTTAAATTTCGAAAAAAAAAAAATACTGTTAAAAATACTTTAAAAAAAATACCAACTTAATCATTTCTTTCAATTTCAAAGATATTCTTTTTAAAAGAAAAGATTAAAAGATAATAAAAAATAAAATTGCGGAAAAACAAAATTACAATTTTTGAAATATTGATTTGCATTAAAAAAAGACGAAAATTTAAGCGGATGTTTTAACCAAAATGAAATAACTTTTACAACATATATTTTCCTTGAGTTATGACGTGTGTTTTTTTTTTTTTTTTTTAACACATTTAAACTTACTTCATACGTTGACAGCCAGCGGTCAATTACGAGATCTGACTTCAAATAGAAACTTTATAATAGCCAGTTTACACAATAAAATGTTTTAAGATTTAAGTAACTGAAGTCCTAACATTTTTTTTCACCCTAAAGATATCACTATGAATAAACTCGTATTGCATATCAACACATAGAAGATAAATGCGTCACTTGAAACATTATTCTAAAAGCTTTTACATCTGTTGATGCAATACAGAAAGTTCTGTTCCATTGAATAAAGTCAGACGACATCGTATCATACTCTCTATATAGTCAACAGGGATTGTTTTGTTTCAGTTAAGCAAGTTGACTAACAAGTGGGAAGCACATTATTGAGTCAGACAGTAAAGCGCCATACGTGATGCACTCTTTCGATTCATGACTGACTAGGCAGAAGATTTTCCCGCACTAGGTTGCCATTTATTTCTTCGGTAGACTGGTTGTCAGCCAAGGTTATTCAACCTATAGCAGGAAAAATGGATAAGATAGAGGGAGAAGAAATAGATTCCTACGACGCCAGCCTTTTAGAAAGCAACACACTGCGCCTCTTTGGCCTCAAATTCATCTTGCACACTTATAAATCTAACTAGCAGTATAGCCCGGCGTTGCTCGGGTGTAATGAAAGTTTTAAAACTAATCCATGGTTCTGGAACTCAGACTCTTTGGACGTTAGCACTAACGACTAAAAAGCAATAGTTGTTTCCAGTTAAAGCGAAACCGTAGACTGAAAGAAAAATGAATGGATGTAAGTCAAATTTTCATTTCCTGGTTTCGATATCAAATAAGTTTTTTCGTCGTAAACGGAATTTTGAAGGCTAAATAAGTCCTCTGAGTAAATGGTATCATGGCTGAGACTAAGAACTACAATTATATCTACTTAAAGCCAAACCCGAAGCAGAAAATAAAATTAAATGGTCTGAAAAAATACAGACATACAGGCAGATAAACAGACATACACGCAAACATCTTGCCTTATATATATATATATATAATCGATTTTCTGCACTATTGTAAGAACTGCAACCTTGAAACTTCTGAATATCGTTTCTTATGTCTTTGTCTATGAGTATATCAAATTTGATTAAAATCGGACCACTCCTTCTATAACGCGATTTTTTCGATTATCGATTTTCGCTATTTATCGGGGGTACCTCGACACAAAACCTAGCTAAGAACACTCGCAGACGCTTATAGTACAACTGTGTAAATTTTCAAGAAAATCGGTTCAGCTGTTTCGGAGTCTATAGGTAATGGACACACACACACACACACACAAACACACACACACACAAAAGTTCCATTTATAAATAAGTTTAGATATTTGTCCGTCCTTTGGATACTATTGCTATATCGGGTGCTGCTGCTATTCACCCTGGAGTTCTCTACAAAATCCAAAGATGGATTTGCAAAATAATCAACACTGACTTGGCAGCCCGCCTTCAGTCACTTTCTCATCGACGTGATGCGGCTTTCCTGTCACATTTTTTTTTTTTTTTACAAATATTTAAATGGCTACTGATCTGACGAGTTTATTTCCCTGGTTAACGGACTATATGAATTTACGCTTGTTACTAGATTGGCATCTAGGTCCCATTCTTTTACCGTTGAAATAGTAAAATATAACGGTCACTTCTACTCCATCAGTTTCTTTTCTTGCACTTCCCGTTTGTGGAACTCCTTTACGTTCACTTGCTTCCCTGACAGCTACAATTTGCAACAGTTTAAAGACAACGTCAATTACTGTCTTTTATCTCCTTGATTCTCAGTCATCTCTTATCCTTTCCTCGACATCAACTGTACCTTGTTTTTTTTTCTCTCACTGTCACCCCCTGTACACCAGTGGCGGTTCTGCCTTGCTTGGGGTGAAATGATTAAAAAAAAAGGAACTATATCAGGCAGTGTGTCAAGATTTGTACATTGGGCTTTGTATATGTGTGTTACAACATTCTCACTCAATAATGATGTTGTTGTTGTTGGTTGGTGGTGGTGGTGTTAATAAATGACTAAAGAATATTATGGGATCGGGTTAGGTAGAATGGCCGCCTGAGGTTAAATTATAGCCTATGTCAATGACTTAACTTTGCATATTCTTAACCAAAAAATCTCTAGCACCTGAAGAAGGCCGGAATGTACAACGGCTGAAACGTCGTAATTATGGCAACAAAGATTAGGACAACAGTCCGAACAGTAAAGGTCAGAATAATGTAAAAACGACCTTGTGTCACATTCTGCCACTGTTGTGGGGGTGGGGAGATCGAGTACATACAGGATCAACGTGTAGTATGTGCATTCATACTCTTTAACCTTTGAAAGCGGTCTAGCCCCCGGAGTTCCAGCTTTACGGCAGTACCTCCCTTACTGTACAGAATAGGAGGGTTGCTAATTCCATTGTGACAACGGTAACGTGGGCTGCATAACTTCTGTCCTTAGTCCACATATAGTCGTATGGATTCACGTTAAACGTCTTGTGTCACATAATGGGGAGGCAGGCAAATACCAACAGACTGACCTGTTTTTTTCACATAGGTAAGCCAACAACAAGTACATAAAATATCTTATGCGAAGAGATCGGGAAATTTAACTTAAGAACAAATTTAAAAAAATAAAAAATAAATAAAAATAAAACAAGCAACACCCAATTTCCACCATCTTCAAGGAAATCCTTTTAGATATAAATAGTGATCATAGCGGCTATGTGTGATATAAATTGTGTGAAAAGGTCCTTCGATTACACACTTAAAAGTAGTTAAGCATATGTCAGACACGTTTTTCCAATCTTCTCACTTTTTTTTCTTTCAATTGGAGTAGATAGATCTATCGCCCGGTTCACACACCACCCACGTCTATTGAACAGGTTAAGAGGCTCATCCATTGTTCCCTGTTTAGGATGTGGTTTCCGGCTTTCTCTTTTCCAATCTTCTCACTATTACGTAGCCCCCTGCACATCAGTGGCGTTACCGCCTTGCTCGGGGTGATACGATGAAAAAAACAAACAAAAAACAACAACAACAAAAAAAAAGCGCATATTCATGTAAAACTTCCGCGTTTTTCTTAATTTTTTTTTCGTGTACGTACAGCTGATGAATGAAATGATTTCCCCAAACACCTACGCAGATATAGGGCTTTCAGCTTACACTTTTTTTTATTCCCGCGCACGCGCACACACTCGGCTGCTCATGCGCACAATGTGAATGAAAAAAAAGAAAGAAAGGCATCTCCCTACCACTAACTATTCATATCTCTCCATCATAATTCTTTAAAAACAGTTTCTTTACTTGGCTATTTGGATATCTACACAGCAGCGCGGTAAGAAGAATTCAGTTTTTCTTTCCATTAATATAAGGACGAATTTATTCTCATTCTAATTTATTGAGGCGACCAATTCAACATACTTTTGGTGGATAAATGCTTTAACCAAATTAATGTCAGCGGCCCAATTTCTTAAAACCATTCCTGTGAAGTAAAGCTATTTATTTTTTGTAAAAGTAAAGGCTATTTTTTCCACAAAATTTATCTTTTTTGTTTGTTTATACGTCATGTAACATATAACAATAAAAAAAAAAGTTTTACTGCTTTTATTGTTACAAGAAAGGTATAGATTTATATAGATATTTTTTTGTAGAAAAGAAAAAACAAACTTTTCTATGGTTATAAAAAGTATATCCACATAGTAAATAAAACCTCTACTTAAATTAAGAATTTAACAATAATTTTACTTAAATTATCGTTCCTTTTATACACAATTAGCTTCAGTTATATTTAATATATTATTTCGCAATTTCAAAGATTTAAAAACGCACCCTTGATTAATGTTCTATGATAAAAATAATTTAACGACCTCCATCACACAACTTTTTATTGGCAGGCATTAATATAATCAAATTATGTTAAAATTCCGAAAATGTTTAGAACATTAAGTGTAAATAAACTTTTATCAAATTCACTCATTTATTCATACAACCGCATGAATAAACTAGGCTGTTAGTATTCGTGTTTTATATAGAAGAGGAAGAAAAGTAAGGCTGATTATTTATTTATTTATCTGAGTGTTTGCATGTTTGCTTTATTCTTGGGAACTGACTAATTGACCAGAAGGTTTCGAAAAGTTTTCCGGTATCCAGATACTAGTTTTCTGACATCATTTTAGACGAGTTAAAAATAACATTATCTTACCACTTCTTACCAAATGAGCGAAAGTACTTCAAGACTATCAGTTTCATTTTTGCGTGACTATATTGCATAGACAACATTCCAACGCACGCGCACCTGGTATGAAAATATGTCCTGTGTGGTTCGATAAACTACAAACTTTCAAGGAAAGATGATTTTACTGAAGTTCCCATCAACAACAACAACAACAACAAAAATATATTCCTATTATCGGGTTTTTGATAAATAAGGGTACAGTTTAAGGGTACAGTTTGTTCTCGATGTGTTGGAAAATCATTTTTTCTGTCAGTCAGTCAGTTACGTGCCATACGTGAAACACGCTTGGGCGATCATGTCTCGAAAGAGACATGATTGACTGGGCAGAAGATTTTCCCGCAGTAGGTTGCCATTGCTTTCTGCGGTAGACTGGTTGCCGACCAAGGCTATAGAACACAATCTGTCCTGTTATTTAACCCATAACTGGAAGGAAGAGTCGGATTAATACCTTTCCCAAGGGTATTTGCGCGTAAGTGAATGCAATGAATTCAACTGGAAGTTGGAGTAAAGAAGGTATCTCTGAATGAGAGAAAAAAGCAGAGCGGGAAAAAAGACCCTAGGGAACAGAGAGGTTGGGGAGGAAAATATCTTAGAAACGTATATAGACGGAAAGTGTGACACTGACATCTGAAGACGTATCAAAATGGCCAAGGACGCATTCCAAAAGAGTCCTAAGAAACAAGAAAAATGTGATATCTGTCCTCTCATATGGCAGGGAATGCTGAACGATCTCCTCAAAGATGAAAAGACTTGAAGCAACCGAAATGCGGTTCTACAGAAAGATGCTGAGGATACCATGCACTGAACATGTGAGCAACGACAAAATTTTGGAGAGGATAGAAACGAAAGGGAAACTTATATTTAACATCAGGAAGAGACAGCTGAAGTTTCTGGGACACGTAATGAGAAAAGAGGGCTTGGAGAATATGATACTCACAGGGCGGATAGAAGAAAGAGAGACAGGAGAAGGTATTAGATGATATACTTGATAGGCTTGAGAAAGCGGATGTCAGAACAGGGCTTGGGAGAAACACCAAAAGAAAGGGTGTTAAGAGTAACAAGGGATAGGGGCTGTGGAGGGCCATGATCGCCTACGTCATGAAGGGACACGGTACATAGAAGATATACGATAAAGTCAAAAAATCATTCGCACTCTTAACTAAAGATCTGTTATGGCGAAAGTGCGGATAATTTTTTTACTTACTCTCGTGTGTGTATGTGGGGGTATGTGGACTCCACGTTGTCGTCGGTTGGTGGGAACGTCGTCAGCGTCTGGCAGAATCGACTGCGGTTGTGAGCTGGCTCGTGTTTTGCTTCTTTTGCAGGATTCAGCCGAGGTTAAATGGGATCGCTGCGAGTGAAAGCTACGAAACTGGACTTGACGACGGTGAGCAACGGGATCTCAAGCGGACTACACCGTTCCACCCTTGAAGCAGAGTCAAACCTAAAGTGGGACCGGCTGCTAACTTAAATGTAATGCGCTCCAAGAATCAATCACGGGTAGCGGGATCGCAAACAAAGCGTACGCCTAGCTGAAGGTGACCGGAGAGCGGAAAGCGAGTATCTGAGAACAGATACTACATTATGCTTCTACTCCCCCAAGCCGCAGAAAACGACTTTGGCGAAAAAAGGCTGATAGGGTTTCAGCAGTCAGTAACATCTCCTGTTTGCTGATTTTTGCATTTAAGTTCGAGGTCACCCCTCTTGTTAAAAATTCATTACAAATAGGAGCAGTAGGCAGCGGCAAAGAAAATAACCGAGCAGACCCCGAATTCTCGCTAGTCGTAATGAACGGTTATACATTCAAAGGTGCTCTTTGGCTATTGGAACTCAAGCTCACCCCAAAACACAACTACTATATGCGATCTATCTCTAAAGAGATGCTCTAGATCTACAAGTCAGATCAGACGAAAAATATAGCATTGCTGCCATATCTAGTGCATGATTATTTTCCACTCTACAACCTCTTTCCCCACAGGCGAAACATTGCTAGTCTCTTGCTATTTCTATCGCTATTTTCATGGCAAATGTTCAGATAAGCTACATTCTTTAACTCTTCCAGTTCAAACCTTTACAGCAAAGACCCGCAATACTATGTGGACAGGGGCGAATTATTTTCACCCTCCTCGTGTTCATTTTTTTTTTATAATCGTTTCATCCTAAGCAAGGCAGTACTGCCACTGGTTCGCAGGGGGCTACACAAGAGGAGAGTGAAGAGAAAGAGGAAGCGGTTGCAGGAGGTGTCAGAGAATGGGTAAGAGAAGGATTGGAATACTAGTGTGAAGAGAGTTACGTGAGAGTAGAGTGAAAAGGAAGAAGAACAAGATAAGGAATTCCATTGACAGCTTCTTTTTAAGAACTCTTACTTGGCTGAACGGATTCCTGCAAAGTTGCTTCTTCGGCCTTTCCGATTTTAACCTCTTCAACTCTAGGCTCAACCGTCACCTCTTGCACATCTAAGTCTAAACATATTTATAAATGGAACTTTGTCTGTGTGTGTGTCCGTTACCTATAGACTCCTAAATGGCTGAACCGATTTTCTTGAAAATTTGCACAGTTGTGCTATAAGCGTCTGTGAGTGTTCTTAGCTAGGTTTTGTGTCGAGGTACCCCCGATAAATATCGGAAATTGAGAATCGAAAAAATTGGGTTATAGAAGGAGTGGTCCGATTTTAATCAAATTTGATACACTCATAGACAAAGACATAAGAAACGATAAGATTCAAGGTTGCAGTTCTTACAATAGTGCAGAAAATCGAATATATATATATATATATATATATATATATAAGGCAAGATGTTTGTGTATGTGTCTGTTTATCTGTCTGTATGTTTATTTTTTTCAGTCCTTTTATTTTAGTTTTTGCTTCGGGTTTGGCTCTAAGTCGGGGTATAATTGTAGTTCTTAGACTCAGCCATGGTACCATTTACTCAGAGGATTTATTTAGCCTTCAAAATTCAGTTTACGACGAAAAAAAACTTATTTGATATCGATACCAGGAAATCAAAATTTGACTTAGATCCATTCATTTTTCTTTCAGGTTACGGTTTCGCTTTAACTGGAAACAACTATTGCTTTTTAATCTTTCGTGCCTACGTCCAAAGTGTCTGAGCTCCAAGACCATGGATTAGTTTTAAAGCTTTCATTACACCCGAGCAACGCCGGACTATACTGCTAGTCTTTTCATAATCTTTTAGCGCTTGGACGTGGTGTAATAATTAGGAACCTTGTATCGCTTGGATGTGCGTTGTGGTGCAGTGGATATCGGCTCGGATCGACAAATCGGGGAGCCGAGTTCGAATTCTAGTTGGATTCGTTGCATTTACTTACGCACAAATAACCTTGGAAAAGAGTTTTATCCATCTCTTTCCGCCAGTTATGGGTTAAATAATAGGACAGATTGGGTTCTATAGCCTTGGCTGGCAACCGCAAAAAGCAATGGCAACCTACTGCCAGTCAGTCATGTCTCTTTTGAGACATGATCGCCCAAAGCGTGTATCACGTATGGCACTTAATTGACTGTATCGCTCGATCAATTACGACTTAGTAGTGATTTCGATCTTTACTGGGTGCTCCTTACTTTCGACCTTGTGCCACATCTAAGCTACGCTTAGTAAATCACCATATCTTCATAATCTACACTCCTTACATCTTCCTCTTCTACTCAGACACAAACTTCCTTGAGTGGCTCTAGGACCTTATACTGGATGAATCATAATGTATAACATGACGTGTACATATATTTACTAAATTATTTACTCGTCTGGCATAAGATTACAACAGCGGAGCACCTGACTGGAAGAGTGTTTTCCCCTTGTGCCCTAACTATAAATATTTTTATAGCTTCTGCTCTGACGAACTTGGGTCACTGGTGCCTCCTCCACAAGAATTTACTCGGGCAATCAGACTGGCAACAATTCTATTCCATCAGCTTCTTTTCTCGCGCTTCCCACCTGTGGAACTCCCTTTCATATACTTGCTTTCCTGACGGCTATAACCTCCAGGAATTTAAATGCAAAGTCAATCAATTCCCATCTTTTATCCACTTAACTCCACCCTTTTCTACATCACCCCGTGTATCTTGTTCTTTTCTTTTCTCTCTACTTTCGCAACTGTCTTCACATCCTTCTCTTGCCCTTTCTCTTTCACCCTCCACCTGCCTAATACTTCAACTCTCTTATGTAACCCCTTGCACATCAGTGGCGTTAACGCCTTGATTGGGGTGAAATGATTAAAAAAAAGAAACCACATGAATTTACGCGTGCTAATAATTGGAAATCCTGTTGAAATACCTAAATGCAACCGTTACTTCTACTTCAATAGTTTCTTTTCTCGCATTTTCTGTCTGTGAAACGCCTTTCCGTTTCTTTTCTTCCCTGATAACTACAATATTCAAAATTTTATATTTTTTCTGTTAATTCCCCCCAAATAATGTAAAGTTACTTATCGCAAATATTAATTCACCCTAACAAATTATAAATTTTAATTCAAATTTTGTTTGCTTTTTATTAAACTTTTGGTACTCTTTTTGAAATTCTAAATTTTAAATCAAAATTTGTTTAACTTGCCTCGCAACATCTCCAACCTTCAAAATGAAAATTCGGAAAAAAATCTAGAAGTTATTCCCATTTCTTAAGTGCAGATGATATTTGAAGTACGAGAAATCTTTTATAATAAAAAAAAAAAAAAAAAATGAAAAGAGTTGTTATGGGCTTGTTTATCGGGGTGAGCGCGAATGTAGACCCAACACTTAGAAATGGCTCACATTTGGGGCTATCGCAAAGGTCAACCCAACCGGAGAAGGGAAGGCCTCGCTCTGGGGGGAAATTTGGTGTGAATTCCAGTAAATCTAAATTCTTTTTATTTTGCAGGGGAAGTAACAGAAAAGTTTTAAAAATTTAAAGGCGACGTCAATCGCCATCTTCTGTCTTATTTTTCTTTTTCAATCCTTGTAACACTCCCCCCCCCCCACCGCTGCGTGCTAGGGAGGGACATTACCACTTTGCTTGGGGTGAAATGATTAAAAAATAAATAAATAAATAACTTTGTTAACCAGTACATATATTTTTTGTCTGGTTGCAATACTGCAATAAACTAAAGTATTTATTGTTCTACAGAGTCTGGCACAAGACTTCAATGAAGATTGTATTGCGTTAAATATAGTTTTAAGTTGAGAAAGCTTGCTAGCCTTCGAAACGTTTTTTGACCTAGTCTCGGACAACTATTATTGTTGCTATGGTGGGGGAAATAATACCCGACACCAAGAGATATGAAGATCGTATTAAGAAATTCGTGTTTCTACATGTTTGTTCTCTAATTCTCCACTCCTCCTTTCTAGCCCCCCCCCCCCCCAAAAAAAAAATATATATATATATATACACACAGAGCTACAAAGCCACGTATTCAGTTACATAGTATTTACGGACCGGCCGATGAAGTCTATTCCATCCAATTGATGATGATGATGATGATGATGTCACTCTTGCTGCTGCACGCAAACAGCAAAACAACGAAACCGCTGTTATCGTAATCAGCTGGGCCTCGGGAGGTTTTCCGTTTCGCCTTATTTGGGAATGACATGTGGTTGAGAATCAAGCATCGTGAGAAAGAAAAGGGAGAGAAAAAGGAAAAGAAGAAAGATAGGGCGATAGACACACATGACATGTAAGGGAGAGAGAGAGAGAGAAAGAGAGAGAGAAACAAATACACACAAACACAAAAGGAGAGAGAGTGATACAGATATACACACAAAAAGAAGAAAGATATATATATACACACACACACACACAAGGAGAGATACACGCAAAAAAGGGGAGAGATAGAGAGAGAAAACGAGACAGACAGACGGATACGCACACAGAAAGAGAAAAAGGAGAGAGATGCACAGAGATACACGCAAAAAGGAGGGAGAGACATATAACCACTTACAAAAAGGAGATATAGACAGACACAAAATAAAGGCAAGCACACGCGCATAAAAAATAAAGGAGAGAGAGAGAGAGACAGACGCACACAAAATAAAGGAGAGAGAGAGAGAGAGAGACAGACGCACACAAAATAAAGGAGAGAGAGACAGATACACACAAAAGGAGAGGGTAACATAGATACACACATACAACTACTTACAAAAAGGAGATATAGACACACAAAATAAAGGCAAGGCACAGACGCACATAAAATAAAGGAGACAGACGGACAGACAGACAGACGCACACAAAATAAAGGAGAGAGAGTGAGACAGGCACACACACACACACACACACACACACACACAAACAAACAAACAAAAAGACGGATATACGCACACACACACACACAAATAAAAAAGATGGATACACGCACACACAAAAGGAGAGGGTGACATAGATACACACATACAAAAAGTGAGAGAAAGAGACACACACTCATAAAATGGAGAGATATACACACAAACAAAGAGGAGGTAGAGACGCAAATACGCACACTAAATAAAAGAGAGAGAAACAGATATACACACGGACACAAATATGACAGATACACGCACACACAGAGGGAGACAGACACAGTGAGACACGCACGCACGCACACATACGCACGTACGCATTCAAGAGGAGAGAAACATACACACACACGTGCGCATTCAAAAGGACACACACACACACACACACACACAGAGAAAGAGAAAGTTAGGCAATGAGTCACACGGGGAGAGAAAAAGACTCCAAATTACTATTATTCATATGCTTTTTACTTTCTCTTTCAACACAGCATAAAAGCGGTGGTCATTCATTTATCGGTTGCTGTTGGAACTCACGAAATTAAAAAAAAAAAAGAAAATAAGAAACAAGAAACGAAAAGACAAAAAAATGATTAGATTAGAATAAATGTTACAGGGGCTGCAGTTGCAATGGAATCTGGCCATCCTTTCCCAACCTACCACCTACTTTCAGTCACATTCCAGTAAATGGCAGAATCCGAAACCGATCGGAACTTTTTCGCCTCTACGGATGTTCATTAGCATCATAACAATTTTATCTAACGGGCTATGTAAATTTTAGTTGTAAATTTTAACGAACACCAATAAATCAGATGAAAAATTAAAACTGGTTTTTAACTTTTCAGAACACTCATATATTTAAGGGATTGTTGTAACGACATTGTAATTTAATGGAAAGAATAATAAGGTAAAAGAGAATTCAGTTTTCTTCGTACGAAATGAACGAAATCAGACGATGTTCATTTTTACGAGTATTTCTTTTATCTTAATTTCCTTTCTTTTTTTTTTTAATTTTTAAAATTCGCAACTCATATAATGTAGTTCCGTGAGTGTTAATAACACCAGGTTATATTTTTTTTTTGTAAATTGTCTACTTTTTCAACTGATTTCGGACAATTTTTTCACCGCTGCATCCGAAAATGGCATCCTTTTCTCTTGATCCAGTCAGGATTTTTATGCTAAGTTGATTTTTAAAAGTTCGATGTTCTGACTAAATCGATTACAATTTTCTGACATCAGTTGATTTTTGTTAATATTTCTAATCAGAAATAGGTTTTTAAGAGAAAAAGAATAGTTTTCAAACACAATAAAATAATTAAATGTTACAAACTTCGATTTTTGTAAATTGAATAATAGATATTGATAAAGGTAAGTTCTTGTAAATTGAATGTTATGTCATCATTGTTCCAAATGCATGAACTTCTGTTTATTCGAACCCCTAGAATGTTCACCGGCAGGGATGTCTCTCTTTAGGGTCCAACAGTAATCAGCAATCATGACTGCATTTCAGCAATTGATACCTGGTTTCCAGCGCTCATGTCGTGATTAAATTTCTCCCCCTGCTCGTCGCTCATTGATCCCAAATTCTCAGAAAACCGATCCATATGTGAGAATAAGTAATGCATTTTGGTGTTCATATTGTATCCGAGATTTCCGAAAGCAGTCAGCATATTGGTAACGAGTCTTGCATAGTTCCTCGCCTTGTTGTTGCCAAGAAAATTCTTCACGACCAGAACAAAAGGCGTTCCACGCTTCCAGTTCCACTTCGTTTATTGAGTTTTCAAACTCAGAATCCCTGATGAGCTGACGGATTTGGGGACAATAAAAGACGCCAGCTTTCAACTTCTCCATGATTAAATCCTGAAAAAGCCTGGTACAAGTTAGTGAAGCAGCCACCATCCTTGTCCAGAGCTTTGGCGAACTGTTCAATCAAGCAGAGTTTGATGTACAGTGGTGGGAAGAGTGTTCTATCTGTCTACCAGAGGGTTGTTGGTGACGCAATGATTGTAAGAATAAATATTAACGACTTTTAAAAAAGTCAATCATTTTCTTTAATCACGAGAAACGTCAAATTAAAAAAATGACTAAGATTCATTATTTAAACACGCACAAATGCACATTTATTTCGTTTTTGAATCTAATAAAGTCTTGAATGGTGAAACACGTAATGTATTTTTAATCAAATCTATTTTCATGAAACGCTTGTATTTGTCAAATTTAAATACTTTGGCGGTATTTCTATATCCTAATTTAATAATTATATATATATATATATATATATAACAGAAAATCTGAGCCCTTGCTCAGATTTTCTGTCTTTGTTTGCTCTACCTTCGTATTTAGCGCTTTAGTGTTAGGGTTTTCGTCTTGGTTTTTTCCATTCTTACGAGTGCTTGACTTTTTGTTCATGTACTTCGTTTGTTTCTTTTTTTACTTCCCCTTCTTTTCCCTCCGAGTTCGTTCTCGGTGGGTTGTACAAGACGATTTAAATTATAGCTTAATTAATACTAGTTTCGGCAGAGTTAGTTTGGTTACTATTGGTATTGTTGTTGCTATAGTTAATATTATATATATATATATATATATATATATATTAGAAGTATGGTGCTGAAGTAGACTTTAGAAGAAACCAGAAACCCGACGCGAAACAGAAAAGAACGGATGGTAGACCTGAAGGAGACTACCACCGCCTTTAAATTTGTTGTTTTTCATTGTTTTTGACTTTTTTCAGTGCAATCTTATTAATTACACCCTATACTTTCCGATTGAAAAAAAAATTTGGAAAAATTTCAATATTAAAACTAGTTTAAGGGGGACTTAGTTTTTTATACAACGTTATAGTAAATCGATCCTCCATTTTGGAACCACTCGCTGGTACGATATTACCACCACCTGTAAATTTGTTGATTATCAATTTTTAAAAATTTTTTCAGTTCAATCTTATCGATTAAACTTTCCGACAAAAAAAATTGTAAAAATTTCAACATGTAAACAATTTTAGGGGGCGCTCAGTTTTTCACACAAACTTACATAGTAAATCGATCCTGTGCAATGAACTTTTTTGCTTGCACATATTCAACTACTGAATCCTTTGCGAAATTTTTGAATAAAGCCATTCTTGGAGTTTCCGAGGAAGATGCCATCGTAAGAACTGAAGAAAACTTGAAAAAGACAAAAACACGAGTAACAACTCGTTCCAAAAATACCAAAACAAAGCGACCCCAACGCGAGTGACTCCAAAGTGGAGAATCAATTTACTATAACGTTGTATGAGAAACTGAGCACGCCCTCAAATTGTTTAAATATTGAAATTTAAAAAAAGCTTTTCTTGATAATCGGAAACTTTATGTAATAACCGATAAGACTGCGCTGAAAAAAGTAAAATATAATGAAAACCAACAAATTTAAAAGTGGTGGTAGTCTCCTTCAGGTCTGCTAACGGATAAACCTCTCAGCCAGTTAAGTGCCGTACGTGATACACGCTTTGGGCGATCATGTTTCGAAAGAGACATGACTGACTGGGCAGAAAATTATCCCGCAGTAGATTGCCATTACTTTTTGCGGTAGACTGGTTGCCAGCCAAGGCTAAAGAACCCAATCTGTCTTGTTATTTAACCCATAACTGGAGGGAAAAACGGATTAATACTTTTCCCAAGGGTATTAG
Organism: Ascarosepion bandense; assembly: GCA_037127315.1. Taxonomy (NCBI): domain Eukaryota; kingdom Metazoa; phylum Mollusca; class Cephalopoda; order Sepiida; family Sepiidae; genus Ascarosepion; species Ascarosepion bandense. Next base: position 489,720 of record JBBBDQ010000322.1, on the reverse strand, counting down.
CGCGTAAGTGAATGCAACGAATTCAATTGGAATTCGAACTCGGTTCCCCAATTTCCGAACCGATATCCACTGCACCACACTCCTTCTTCTTCTATGTGCCCTGTCCCTTCAGGACGTAGGCGATCATGGCTCTCCACGTCTCCCTATCCCTTGTGGCTCTTAGTATTTTTGCTCCTGGCAACCCCCGTTCCGTCATCCACCTGATCAGACCCTGCAAATATGTTATCCGCTGCCTTCCTCTGTCTCTCCTTCCTTCTATCTGACCAGTCAGTATCAGGTTCTCTCTTTCCTCATTGCATGTCCCAGGAACTTCAGTTGTCTCTTCCTGATGCTCAGCATCAGTTTCCTTTTTGTTGCCATTCTTTCTAACACCTCGTCGTTGCTTGTATACTCAGTCCACGATATCCGTAGCATCCTTCTGTAGAACCACATTTCGGCCGCTTCCAGACTCCTGTAAAAAAAATGCTGTCCCTTGTAGCTCTTAATTTAGTTTGGTCTTTCTTTACTTTTCCCAAACTTTGTTCTGACATACAGAGGCGACTTAGTCAACAGAAATGTGGCTCTATAAAAGAACGCTGAGAATACAATGGATGAAGCATGTGAGCAACGAGGAAGTTTTAAGGGAAAAAATAGGACACTTTACTAAGAATCAGACAGAGACAAAATCTCTGGACACATAATGAGAAAAGACGGTTTAGGTAATTTGAATCTCATAGCAAGCGATACCGAAGTCATTTATCCCCTCAGGGTACAAATCAGTTAATTAGAAATCTTTCGATATTTATAAATAAACATGATAGTGTGGACTAAGTCCCTTTCTTTTGCTCCGTTACGTAGTCGGTTCGTTGCTTTGATGCGATAAAAACTATAAAATAGGTTAAGTTAAAAAAATAAATTAGCAGAACGAATATTGAACTTAATATGAAATTAACAAAAATACATTGTGGTTGGAAAAAAAAAACTCATAGAAGAGGAAAGTGATTTTATCTCGATCTTAAGTGTCTATTTTTTTTTAATGGCCAGATGATGAAATCTTTAACGAAAGGGAACACACGAATAAATAAATAAATAAATAAATAAATAAATAAAAGGTAGATTTTGAGATCAAGTGACAACAAATCCGGACATTGAGTATTTCTGGTTACAGATCGTTAACAGTCACAGGCTTATGGTCATATCACGTTGAATACACCGGGTCTCGCTCGATCATCGAAGTTAAGCAACGTTGAACCTGGTTAGTACTTATATGGGTGACCGCTAAGCGTTTAGTGACGGATGTGCGTTGTGGTGCAGTGGATATCGGCTCGCAAAGCCGAGTTCGAATTCCAGTTGAATGCCCTGCATTCACTTACGCGCTGGTACCCTTGGGAAAGGTATTAATTCGTCCCTTCCCTCCAGTTATGGGTTAAATAGAATAAGAATTTCCGCAAAAATAAAATTTCTGTCCTTAAAAATGGACGGTTTCGGATCAAAGTAGATCAAAATGTCTGTCTACATACTTAAATAACTGCTGCTGACATACACTTTCATGCATCTGTATATCTCGCTCAACAAATTATGCTCTACGATTTATGTTGAATTGAGTACCTTTTAAAAAGTAAATGCCGGAGAACTCTGGATTTTAAACCTGTTAGTTCTCTTCACCTGTATATATATATATATATATATATATATATATATATATATATATATATATATATATATACTTTAATCCAAAGGAAAAGCAGGTAGGTAAATTCCAAAAAGCTCGATCCTAATTAATATTAATTACATTAATATTAAAACTGATCAAGGTGAAGGGCTCAATGCAATTTATATTCAAATTACAAAGCCAATTCCTCTTGTCATCAGCAACGATTTTATTTCAAATGACGAAATGAACAAAGACATTTTACCGGCGGAAGTACAAAAAGAATTTTCATGACGGAAAATTAAAGGGGTGGGATTAATAAGAAAGCAGATAAATATCTATGTCTATTTTTATTTTTAGATTTTAATAAAAATAGATATAGACATTTGTCTGCTTTCTTATTAATCTCTTTAATTTTCCGTCATGAAAATTTTTTTTGTACTTCCGCTAGTAAAATATCTTTGTTCATTTTGTCATTTGAAATAAAATCGTTGCTGATGACAAGAGGAATTTCTCGTAGAAATGGCCATTCAACGAATTTGAACATCGGAATTTGTTTTATTATATATATATATATATATATATATATATATATATATATAAAGGGGCGCTGGAAACCTTTGAACACAATCATGAATTCTGTTGTATTTTTCTTGCTATAGTTTCAATTTTCCTCTTAAGACGCATGCCTTATGAAAGTAGAAATATCCCGATTAAAAATATTCTGCAAAATCTTACATTTTAGCGATAAATCCGAAAATCAATGTATCACATGTTATTGTATGTGGTTCTATAGAAGGATGCTAAGAATATCATAGATTGCACCTGCAAGCAACTACAAAAGTTTAGGGGAAACGGGAGCAAAAAGGACACTTATACTTAACATTAGAAGAAAGACTTAAAATTTTTAGGGCACACAAAGAGGAAAGAGGGATGAGAAAATTTGACACGCACAAGATATACTGAAGGCAAGAGGGACAGATGAAAGCAGTGCATAACCTATATAATGAGCTTAGGTAAATAGTAGGTAGAACAGAGATTAGGAGAGATAGGTAACAACAAATTTTACTAATAGCTACAAAGGACAGGAAGTTGTGGAGAGCCATGTTCTCCCATGTACACTGCACATAAAAGAAGTTTGATTTTATTGAGATATAAAACAAAGTCACAGTCGCAAGGCACTCAGTGAGAATCGAACAAATATGATAAGAGAGAACAACTCGCCACCAATGTGTTCTCTAGAAGTCGAACGACATTGGAGAAATGACCACGAGAGGTCATATTCAGCAGGCGGTTTTCATACAATTTTAATCAGCTCCCCACCCTTATGGCGTCCCACAATGAAAGCTCTTTGGAAATATTGGGGAAACATAATTTGTTTCTCTTTCTCTCCATTTCATCTTTTTCTTTGACATTGGTAAACTTTCGGTATTTTGCCCTTTGTCGTACTTCCTGTTGTCTTTTCAGTCCGTCTTTGATTTTTTGCTTGTTAACATTCCTCTGCGGCCAGGTTTCAAGGCAACTCATTGGCCAGACGCTAGTGCGCTCTACATCCGAATTCCCGATCGGAGAAGATTAGGGTGGAGGGGGGGGCAACAAAAATCTGGTGTGGGCGACAAAGCGAACCTCACTGCCAAACTTGAAAAGGACCTTCAATCCGTAGTGTACTGGGTAACAAATGGCTCATAAATTTTAATGCTTTCAAAACGAAGCTGCTATCAATTAACCATCATAGACAATCGCACCTACCTCCCATTAGCATGGAACAGGCTTGATTCCCAGAGAGTAAAAGACTACGCCTCCTTGGCCTCACACTCTCAGCGGACCTCAAGTGGAATGACTATATCGAATCCATTGCTAAATCCGCTGCTATGAAAGTCTGTTCTCTGTGCAGGTCCCGGAAGTTTTTTCCATCTGAATCTATCTTGCACAGATATAAATCTACCATTCGCCCGTGTATTGAATACTGCTGCCACATCTGGTCGGGTGCCCCTGCTATTCTCTTCGGGGTTCTTGACAAAATACAACGGAGAATCTGTACTGTGATCGATACCGACTTGGCAGACCGGCTGCAGTCACTCTCTCACCGGCTTGACGTGGCTTCCCTGTGTCTCTTCTATAAATACTTTTACGGCTTCTGCTCCGATGAACTTAGATCACTGGTGCTCCCTATGTACGAATTTGCACGAGATACTAGATTAGCAACTAGGTCCCACCCTTTTACAGTGAAACCGATAAAATGTAACCGCAATTTCTACTCCAACAGCTTCTTTTCTCACACTTCCTGCCTGTGGAATTCCCTTACACATACTTGCTTCCCCGACAGCTACAATCTCCAGGAGTTTAAATGTAAGGTCAATAGACACCTCTTAACACACTAACTCGCATCCATTCTCTCAAACACTCTTCCCATCTACATCCTTACCCATCTATCACCCTCCTTCTGACATTTCCTATATCTAACCACTCTTTCCCATCACCTTCCCCTATGTAACCCTCTGCGCAATAGTGGCAGTAGAATGCCTTGCTTGGGGTGAAATGAATAAAGAAAAAAACAAAAAAAACAAAACAAAAAAAAAACAAAACAAAAAAAAACAAACATATACACGCTACGCATACACGCAGGATGTGCGTTGTGGTGCAGTGGATATCGACTCGGAACGACAAATCGGGGAGCCGAGTTCGAATTCAAGTTGAATTCCTTGCATTTACTTACGCACAAATACCCATGGGAAAGGTATAATTCGTCTCTTCCCTCCACTTATAGGTTAAATAACAGGATAGATCGGGTTCTATAGCCTTGTCTGGCAATCAATCTTCCGCAGAAAGTAATGGCAACCTACTGCGGGATAAACTTCTGCCTAGTCAGTCATGTCTCTTTCCAGACATGATCGCCCAAACCGTGTATCACGTATGGCACTTGATTGATACACGCTACAAATTAAACTGAGCACATCTGTCTTTTCACGTATTTTGATGTCATTCTGTTTTCGTTTTTCGTCCAAATTCGTGAATTTGTTTTGTTCATGCTAAGTCTCAGAAATCCTCTCGATTATAAGACAGTTGTGTCTGCGTGATACTTTTCAACATGTACAAACTACTGTAGTTTGTACATGTTCTAAAGTATTATTTACTAGCAGTATAGTCCGGCGTTGCTCGGGTGTAATGAAAGCTTTAAAACTAATCCATGGTCCTGGAGCTCAGACTCTTTGGACGTTGGCGCGAAAGACTAAAAAGCAACAGTTGTTTCCAGTTAAAGCGAAACCGTAGACTGAAAGAAAAATGAATGGATATAAGTCAAATTATGATTTCTTGCTATCGATATCAAATAAGTTTTTTCGTCGTAAACTGAATTTTGAAGGCTAAATAAGTCATCTGAGTAAATGGTATCATGGCTGAGACTAAGAACTACAATTATACCTACATAGAGTCAAACCCGAAGCAAAAACTAAAATAAAAGGGCTGAAAAAATACAGACATACAGGCAGATAAACTGACACACACACACAATCATCTTGCCTTATATATATATATATATATATATATATATATATATATATATATATATTATAGATTTTCTGCACTATTGTAAGCACTGCAACCTTGAAACTTCTGAATATTGTTTCTTATGTCTTTGTCTATGAGTGTATCAAATTTGATTAAAATTGGACCACTCCTTCTATAACCCGATTTTTTCGATTATCGATTTTCGCTATTTATCGGGTGTACCTCGACACAAAACCTAGCTAAGAACACTCGCAGACGCTTATAGTACAATTAAATTTTCAAGAAAATCGGTTCAGCCGTTTCGGAGTCTATAGGTAACGGACACACACACACACACACACACAGTTCCATTTATAAATAAGTTTAGATAGATTTAGATTAGATAATAAATTTCTCTAAATAATAGTTAAATATAAATAATCTATTTCTATATTGAGCACTGTTTTAAATTAATTCTTTGAACGTTGTAAATATTTTCTTCGTTTCTTTTTCATTTGGATATATATTTATTGAAATTTTGTTATTACAATGGGTTATAAAAGCACATCACTACACAAAAATTTCCATGATTTAGAACAATACTGTTGTTCTTCAGGTGATATTTTAAAATAAATGGTGAAAATGATATATTTAGAAAATATAAGATGAATTTATGTTTACTTGTTTCCTGTTTAGGATGTGGTTTCCGGTTTTCTCTTCTCACTTTTTTTTTTCAATTGGAGTAGATAGACTAAACTATCGCCCGATTCATACTTCACCCACGTCTGTTGAACAGGTGAACAGGCTCATCCCTTGTTTCCTGTTTAGGATGCGGTTTCCGGCTTTCTCTTTTCCAATCTTTTCACTCCTATGTAGCCCCCTGCACATCAGTGGCGTTATCGCTTTGCTCGGGGTGATATGATTAAAAAACAAAAAAACAAAAAAAAAAAAACTTAGAAAACTAAGGAGTGGTAGTTGGTGGAAGTTAAACAATATACTTGTAGATGTGTCAATATTGTCCAACCAAAAGTGAGAATTTAGGTTGAACTGTGGAGTTGAAAATTTGGATCGCGAAAGAGTGCAAAGTAGCATAATGTCAAGACATGACACTTTGTATTTTTATCTGGGTAAGATACATTAAGGGCCATACATTATTTAAATAGACAATTTTTAACAGCAGGTTGGGTTTTAGTTTTTTTTTAACATTTGATTTTGTACTATCTCATCAGTTAAAGGGAATGGATTGTTTAGATTAGAATTAGCATGAAGTAATTATGGTATAAGATGGTATACTGGAGTTAAGAAAACCAAATAAGCATTTTGTGGGTCATTTATTTTAGTAAAATAAGTTTAAAGTAATATTATAATATAAGTAATAAATGAACAATTGTAAGTAATTAAATTTTAGAGAAAAATATTTTCGATGCTTACATAAAACCGTAATTCATCCCTACGATTCAGCAACACTTTATATTGAGGGAACCTTATAATCTTCAGCTTCTAACAATCCAGCCCCTTATGAAAATTGAGCTGTAGCAGAGTCGGGGGGGGGGCGCCGTTTCATAGATACGGTGGGGGCCCATGAGAGCCTTGCACCGGCACTGGCTAGACGTTTGTTCAATAAACTGTTGATTAAAACCAGAGTTCAAACCTCGTTATAGGATGTACTTATCGATCCATGCTGCTTAACGGTCGTAAATGGTAAAATGACCTGACTTGTAAGAAACAAATGAAATGAAATTTCATCTGAAAGCGATAATGAAAATTTTTTTTTTTTTTAATCATATCACCCCGAGCAAGGCGGTAACGCCACTGATGTGCAAGGGGCTACGTAATAGTGAAAAGACTGGAAAAGAGAAAGCCAGAAACCACATCCTAAACAGGGAGCAAGGGATGAGCCTCTTAACCTGTTCAATAGACATGGGTGGAGTGTGAACCGGGCGATTGATAGATCTATCTACTCCAATTGAAAAAAAAAAAAAAAAAAAAAAAAAAAAAAAAGAAACTAAAGTGAGAAGATTGGAAAAGAGAAAAGCCGGAAACCACATCCTAAACAGGGAACAAGGGATGAGCCTCTTTACCTGTTCAATAGACATGGGTGGAGTGTGAACCGGGCGATAGATAGATCTATCTACTCCAATTGAAAAAAAAACAAAAAAAAACAAAAAAAAAAAAAAAAGAAACCAAAGTGAGAAGATTGGAAAAGAGAAAAGCCGGAAACCACGTCCTAAACAGGGAACAAGGGATGAGCCTCTTCACCTGTTCAATAGACGTGGGTGGAGTGTGAACAGGGCGATAGACAGTTTAGTGAGAACAGGAGACAGTTCGGTGTGCACATTTCGTAATGACTTATGTAATTTTTGTGTCAATCATTACAAGTTATAATTGAAACTCAGATTTTAGGTTGCTTTTTACTAATTCCCTTGTTTTTGTAGCAGTTGTAACAAATTAGATAAATTATTTTCCATTTGTAGGTATATATCATTTATGCTTCATCTCAGAAATTAAAAATAAATAAATAAATAAAATAAAACCTTTTACCCAACTTTGGTTTTCATTAGAGCAATCTAACATAATATAAAAAAATGTTCATTTCGGCTCTTCATATCAAGAGGTCAAATGATCTTAGAATCTCTTTAGTAGTTCTCTATTGAAAATATTTTCCAATTTTCATTTCATTGGGAATTTTGAGTCTGTCCATCTTTCCTAAGATGGAGTTTAACATTTTCTGTTTTTAAATGAGTAACTAGTTTATGGTGATTTACTTGCTAGGACCTTGAATAAATTTTCGCTGTTTTTCAACAGATGGCGTTCCCAGAACTGCGTGCATGTATTTCAGATGGTAACTCACCCATAAGGAAGTACTATAAGCAAGCTCGAAATTCACAGTATGTCGAAGTGTAAACAGTTGTTTTTCATAGCGCTAAATATGTCAGATTTCGTGCCAAAGAAAGTATATTTGTGAGGAATTTTACTGCACTATTTATTCAAAAGAAATCTGATACTGAAGCACAGAAAATTCTTGTTGACATTTCCGCCGATCATGCTCTGTCGGAAACAATATACAGAGATTGGTTTAGACGCTTCAGAAATAATGATTTTGATATTAAAGATAAGAACGCTCAGACGTACCGAAAAAGTTTGAAGACGAAGAATGAGACATTACGTTGCGAAAATTCATGTTAGGCACAAACTGAACTTGCAGAATCATTAGGAGTTGATCACACAACAGTTTCGAAAGGTTTAAAAGCATTAGGAATTATTCAAAATTCGGTGCCGTACGAGTTGAAGCCGAGATACATCTAACGGTATCTTGTCACGTGTGAACAGCTGTTTCGACGGCAGAAAAGCAAAGTTTTTTTTTTTTTTTTTTTTTTTTACATCGTATCGTGACCGGCGATGAAAAGTGGATACATTACGATAACCCTAAGCGTAGAAGATTGTGGAATAACCCCGGCCATGCATCAACATTGGCAGCAAAGCCGAATATCCATGGTTCGATCTTCTGTTCTGCATGTGGTCGGATCAGCTGCGTGTAGTTTATTATGAGCTGCTTGAGCCAACAAAAACTATCACATCTGGTGTTCAGAAAAGAAAACAACTGCACGAATAAAAGAAAAAATAAAATAAAAAGCAAAATTGCAGTAACTTGTCTGTCATCTTTAACGAAATTTGTATGAAAGAAGGATTGCTGGGCAAATACAAATTTGGGAGAATGGTAGACATTGAAAAACAGTAGCTACTCTAGCATATACGCATCGTTCATTCAGCAATGAATTAGAACACTCTCAGCTACTGGGCGTGTATAATGATAATATACACGCTAAAAAGTCTGCCTCCTCCTACCGAGCGCCCATAGCTCAGAGGTAGAATCGCCGACTGACACCAATTCGGTCGGGTTTCAATCCTGGGTTAAAAGCAATCGGATGTCTAACCGTACTGATGAGCTGTGATCCAGCAAAAACAGATTTGTCTGTGGATGACATATATATATATATATATATTTTTTTTTTCCCCATTTTTAAACGAGTTATTTCGCTACCCAGGTTTCTACCGTGAGTGGTGTCTTCAGGCGATTTTTTAAGACGGTGTTTTATTTGAACGTTCACGTGGCAGGGAATTTAAGAACGCTCAATGTTTAAATTCAAACGGATTATGACGTTTTCATCCATGGTTGTATGAACCTAACAGGAATTTCTTAGTGTGGATGCATTTAGCCATAATTTCTGTTCTTTCATTTAACAGTTCGTCTTTATTTGGGTATGTCATAGTTTCTAATTTTTCTTCTTGGCACAGTCTACATATTTGTCCACCATTGTAAGGCTTGGCTGTTTTTACAATGCTCCACGTTATATCTGGATCTTTTTCATATTTTGATTTCAATTTCCAGACGTGGTTAGCCAATATAATTATATCGAACACCTTTTAATACAAATGTGTATTGGTCTAACCCTATTATGACCAAAAACTAAGTATTAAGCATTCAATATATATGTAAAATCCTTCGTACAATAAAGACGGAAGCTGATGATGGTTCGCCTGAAATAGGCCATACTTCCGATTTACCATGAAATAACGTGTCTGCCTAAATTTTTCTTATATTTTCTCTATATGTATTTATATACACATATATTTAAAGCTCTCTGAGAATGTTATCCTACCAGTGTATGTACAGGATACTTCTTTGGATTCTTCTATATCTACACCGCATGCTGATATATATATATATATATATATATATATATATCCTTAAACAAAATAGACGTCATAATTATCCCGAGGAACCTTTCGGCCAACACTTGTCAAGGGCTACGTTGGCTTAATTACAAAGGGTCAAAAATAGAGGACAAAAAAACAAAAAAAAACAAAAAAAAAAACAATGGAAAAACTTACAATACTGGGGAAGATGGAATTCGATTAAAAATAAACTTTATTCAATTAATATTAAAATGAAGGGGAGTGTAAACATGCAATTCCACAAGAGTGAATAAAAAAAAATGTTACACTCACAAACTCTCCAGTAATTGTAAGGAGCGTAGGAAACGCTCTTTCTGCCTGCACAGGCTCGGCTGCTGGATTTTTAGGCAAATTGCCTCCAAAACACAAAGATGATATGCCGATCGAGCACTGTGCAGAACAGTGAACCAATTGTCCTCATACGAGGAGGCACATTCCTGATTGTCCAACAGGTGTTGGCCGATTGCTGAATCCAGAACTGCTTGGGTTGTTCTTATATGTCTGTCAGGACTACCCGAACATTTATACATTAAGGTTATTAACTATTTCTGTGGGTACAAATCATTATATATATATATATATATATATATATATATATATATATATACTAGAATTAATGTGGATAAATTTGTCACTTATTTAACCAGAGTTATGTCGACTACGAGGTTTTGCGAAGGCATTATTGTGATCTCTTCATTCCTGATGACTGTTTCTTCGTCTTAAGTTTACGAAGTAAAATCCCTAAGGAGCGAAGACATCACAATAATGCCCTCATGAAACTTCGAAGTCGCCATGACTCAGCTTAGTTAAATGACAAACTTGTTCACATTAAATCTATTAACGCTATAATCTTCATCTTGATATCGATCACTATACGACAAAAATTATAAATAAAAAAGCCTGTTTGCAACTGAAAAACAACCCTCTTGGCACTAAGGATCATCACAACTCAGAATTTACTCGAGTTGCTAGACTTGCAACTAGGACCCACCCTTTTACAGTGAAACTAATAAAATGCAACAGCAGCTTCTACTCTAGTAGTTTCTTTTTTCACACTTCCCTCCTGTGGAATTCCCTTCCGTATACTTACTTCCCCGACAACTACCAAAAAGTTTAAATGCAATCTCCAAAAGTTTAAATGCAATGTCAATTGTCATCTTCTGTCTCTGACTCGCATCCTTTCCCGCGTTCACTCTACTTTCATCCTTCTCTTACCCACTTCCTGACACCCCCTATAACTTGTCCCTATTTCTCATCACTTTACTCCTATGTAACCCTCTGCACACCAGTGGCAGGAAAATTGCCTTGCTTGGGGTAAAATGATTGAAAGAAAAAAAAAAAAAAAAAAAAAAAATATATATATATATATATATATAGAAATGGTTGTTACAATGGTTTATAAAAGCATAGTGTCACTACACAAAAATTTTCGCGTTTCGGAGCTACGTTTGCTCCTCATCTGGTGATAAGTTGAAATGAAAAATAAATGGTGAAAACGATTTATTTTTGGTAATATGATATGTAAGTGAATAACAACCATTACAATATAAAGCTCTACGTTGTATCGAGCACTCTTTATAAAAGTAAATGCATGAACAGTGGGTTTAAAACCTACGCGTTCCATAACTTTCTTACAATATATATATATATATATATATATATATATATATATATATATAGTCATCCGCAGATCTGTTTCGCTGTATCACAGCTCATCAGTACAGTTAGACTCATATTGCTTTTTAACTCAGGATTGAAACTCAACCGAATTGGCGTCAGTCGGCGATTCTACCTCTGGGCTATGGGCGTTCGGTAGAAGATGGCAGAGTTTTTAGCGTGTATATTAGCATTATACGCGCCCAAATAGCCAGAGTGCTCTAATTCATTTTACTGAATGAGCGATGCGTACATGCCAGCGTAGCTACTGTTTTTCAAAGTTTACCATTCTTCCGGAGTGCTCAATCAGGGTGTGGGAGCGTAAATAGCATGTATATATATAATTTTTTTTTCAATATTTGTTTTAAAAAAGAATTCGCATACGTATTGTGATGCCTTCAGAATTTCGACTTTGTGACAGAACTTTAAGCATTAAATAATGAAACGGTCTACTTTTTATAAAATTGCGTTCTATGGAATCAATCTGATATGTGCTTGAATGATTCAGACAGAGTTCTGTAAAGTGAATTCACCCAAACTGGATTGTTAGATTTATCTCTAACCTGATTGGAATGCTTTCAGGTTCAGTTGTTAAAAACAATAAAGATTAATATCGCAGTAGCTGTGAAAATTTCCCGGTTTTTCTGTTTCGAGTCTTCTGAGAAGTCCTAACGCTTAAATATGAAGATTAAATAAATTCTTGCGAATATCTGTGGAAATTCCATTATTGCATTATTAAATATTTGAACATTGCAACTTTAATAAAATATTGAAATAACAATCATATGTATGAATGCAGGTAGTTATTTTAAGAAATAAGAGAGTACAAAAGTAGAGACGAGGGTTTTTGTTTCACTGAAGGAGACGTTAAACGCAAGAGGGCGTTATAACCTCCACTTTTTCTTTGTCTTTCTTTACATTCCTCCTTTCCCTCTCTTTCATTTCTTTTTGCATAAAAGTATTCTTTTCTTCCTTGCCTTCTTTTTCATTCTCCCTCTTTTTTTCTTTTCACCTTTCTTTTATTTTTAATTTCCTTTTCCTACTTTTTTCTATCTTTACCTTTTCTATGCGCGTTGTGGTGCAGTGGATATCGACTCGGAACAACAAATCTGGGTGCCGTGTTCGAATTCCAGTTGAATTGCTTGTATTCACTTACGCACAAATACCCTTAGGGAAAGGTACTAATCAATCTCTTCCCTCCAGTTATGGGTTAAATAATAGAACAGACTTGGTTCTATAGCCTTGGCAACCAGTCTACCGCAGAAAGCAATGGCAACCTACTGAGGGATAATCTTCTGCCCAGTCAGTCATGTCTCTTTCGAGACATGATCGCCCAAAGCGTGTATCACGTATGGCATCGCCCGGTTTGACACTCCACCCACGTCTATTGAACAGGTGAAGAGGCTCATCCCTTGTTTCCTGTTTAGGATGTGGTTTCCGGTTTTTTCTTTTCCAATCTTTTTATTCTTACGTAGCCCCCTGCGCATCAGTGGCGTTATCGCCTTGCTTGGGGTGATATGATTAAAAAAACAAACTTAACCCTCTAGGGCCATTCGTGTCATATTTGATACAGTATTTCCCTATAAGGAAACATTTGGTATTTCCCTATAAGGAAATATTTGGTATTCATTGACTGAGCAGTCAGTACTGCTTTCATTTGAAATTTATAAAATATTTATCTTAAAAAATTTTTCAGGAAAATATTTCTTTCAAGACTTGTTTTCATACTGTATCAAATATGATACGAATGGCCCTAGAGGGTTAACTGATTGACCTTTTCTGAAACCAAACAGCATTTCTGATATAACTTTTTCTTCAATCTCTCCTCTCAGTCAAAAGGGAAGATTCCATTATTTATCCGCGGTGATGCAACGGTGTAACGCATATGCAAATTAACTTACTAATTAATGAGGGACAGGTAAAATTTATAATATGATAATGAATTTCAAAGTAAATCAATTAGAATAAATAAACAATAAAATTGGATATGTTCATTTATTTCTCTCTGATATGCAGTATCCAACTCGACACCGGCACCCATTATAAGAAATCTACATTACGAGTAGCAGCCGTGAAGTTTTAAATTTTCTCATTAGTCATAATTCTTAATTTAATCACTGAATACGTTCTTCGATTGCCACGATTCTAAAATACCCGCGGGGATTTCATTATTGTATCATTACATATTTGAGCGCAACCTCTTTAACAAAATATTGCAATAGCAATCATAATCATGAATGTAGGTCATTATTTTATATGCGTGTAGAAATGAAAGAATTTAAAATTGATAAGGTGTTCCATTTCACGGAAGACGAAGTTCTTATATGCGAGATAATGTGTCGCCTCGCAATAAAACCGAATTGTCCATTATTTATCTAAGGTAATGGCAAGGAGCAACACGCAGAAATATGGTATGATATTAAAAAAAAAAAAAAACACAAAAAAAAAAATCACACCGAGAAATAATGGTTAGCGACAGTCTTATAACGATTTACTAAGCGTAGCTTAGATATGGCACAAGGCCGAAATTATGGAGCACCCAGTGAGTATCGTACTCCCTATTCAGTCGCAGCTGAGCTAGCGAGATAATCATGTCGAAACCATTGCAGTAAATTCAATACCCATCAAACTTCAACAAACTTATGACTCTTTACCAGGCTAAGTTGCTGAAAAAACAAAAAACAAAAAAAAAACAAAAAAAAAAACTGTTATATTTAGACTCGCAGGAAATTAAACTATTGTAATGAGTTTGAATCTAATTGATGCACCAAACTTTCGAATCTGTACCGTACTGTGTTAAGTTTAATATATAACATGTTACCATCAAGCTATTATAACTATAACGTGTTCGATCCTTAGTGAGCGCTCTGAAACATGAAGGAGACAATTAAGTTCATTATTGTTACGTTTTGAAGAATCCCTTTGCAAAGAAATTGCAACTGCTGACAATGTGCAGAAACATTTAAAACATCTAAAACAGTGGCATTACTAAAATCTATAAGAATATCAAAGCCAACTTATTGAAGAGATTTGTAGTCAGTATCTTGCGAAAGCCACTATATTAATTTTTTAAATCTTTTTGACACAAGCAGGATGTGCGTTGTGGTGCAGTGGATATCGACTCGGAACGATAGATCTGGGTGCCGAGTTCGAATTCCAGTTGAATTCCTTGCATTCACTTACGCACAAATACCCTTGGGAAAGGTATTAACCCGTCTCTTCCCTCCAGTTATGAGTTAAATAATAGAACAGACTGGGTTCTATAGCGTTGGCTGGCAACCAGTCTTCCACAGAAAGCAATAGCAACCTATTGCGGGATAATCTTCTGACATTTCAGTCATGTCCTTTTCGAGACATGATCGTACAAAGCGTGTGTAACGTATGGCATTTAACGGCCAGAACCCCAAGCAAGACAAAGCTACTAAGATGGAAGGGGTTGCTGAGTGTTAGAGAATATGAGTAATATATATATATCTCAAGGAGTGAGAGCAATAAAAGAAGCCAGGAAATAACGACTGACATCATTTTCGAAGGTCAAAGCAAGAATATGGAAGAGAATTCAATAAGCGACAAGGGCGATTGATTTGATGGGTTCGTTTTCTACGGCTTATCAACCCTTCGTAGGTTATTTAAAGCCAGAAAATATTTTAGATTGTAAGAATTGGGAGTGATAATAATGGCTTAGTGATACAATTTTGACTAACTAGCCCATAGTTGGGGGGCAAGAATAGGTGGATTCATAGCTTTCTTAATGGTATTTGTATTTAAGGGAATATAACGAACCCAACGGGAATTGGAACTCGGCTCTCCAACTAACAATGCCAAGCAATTATCTATTACACCACCCACACATCCAAGCTTACCGTAACTATTATTCCCAAGTGGTCACCGATTAAGGTACTGACCAGTGACGATGTTGTTTAATTTCGGTAATCCTACGGGAACCGATATTTCAACGTGATATGGCCGTAAGCAAATGGGTTATTGAATGTGAGAGAATATGAGAAACAAAAAATTATTAAGGACAGAATAACAAAAGAAAAGGAATTAAGAAGACTGAATATAACGATTGACATTGCATTTAAATTTTTTGAAGATCAAAGTTGAACTAGGAAGCAAGAAACCGAAAGAGAGTTTGTCGAGAGAGTTCGAGAAAAGAAGTTGTTCGCATGTAGAACTTACGGTTACATCTAGCCATTTCAACTATAAAATGATCAGACCTTGCTTCTATTTTAGTCAGTGAAGTTCCATACTTGATACACGCTTGGAGGATCATGTCACTTTCGATCCATGACTGATTGAGAAAAAGATTTTCCCGCAGTAGGTTGCCATTACCTTCTGCGATAGACTAGTTGCCAATCAAGACTACAGAATCCAAAGTGTTCTGCTATTCAACCCATAGCTGAAGGGAGAAGAGAAGGATTATATTATTATATTGAATAATTAGTGGGGGATCAGTTTACTACTTCATAATAATAAAAACAAACCCTCCACTTTATGTCCAGCAAAAGTCTCAATTACGTTTCCAACTATTATATTCACTCAGTTATTTAAGTGCTATACGTGATACATACTTGAGCGATCATGTCTCAAAAAAGACATGACTGATTGGGCAAATATCTTCCGGCATTAGGTTCCCATTACTTTCTGCGATAGACTGGTTGCCAACCAAGGTATAGAATCCAATCTTTCCTGTTATTTTTAACCCATAGCTGGAGGAAAGATACGTATTAATACATTTCCCAAGAGTATTTGTGCGTAAGTGAATACAAGGAATTCAACTTGAATTCGAACTCGGCTCTCCGATTTTTCGTTCTGCACAACGCACATTGATATTAGTAGTAAGCTTAAGTTACAACTGGTTTGAAAAACAAAATAAAATTTCCATGATGGTCAGTCAGTTAAGTGCCATACGTGATACACGCTTGGGCGATCATGTCTCGAAAGAGACATGACTGACTGGGCAGAAGATTATCCCGCAGTAGGTTGCCATTGGTTTCTTGGTATAGAACCCAATCTGTCCTGCTATTTAACCCATAACTGGAGGGAAGAGACGGATTAATACCTTTCTCAAAGGGTATTTATGCGTAAGTGAATACAATGGATTCAACTGGAATTCGAACTCGGCTCCCCGGCTTCTCCTTCCGAGCCGATATCCACTGCACCACAACGCACAGCCATGATGGTAATTGTTTAAAATAACCGTTTCCACAGAGGAAATATTTGATGTTCAATGGTCGAACAGTTAGCGTTAATGCCAGGTGAAATTTGAAAAAAAAAAACATATTTTGAAACAATTTTTCGGAAAATTATAATTCTCAAGTTCACTGCTAATGCTCTTTTTGTTATTGATGGGCGTTTCCTTCCAATCATTTTGTTCAAGGTAGTGGGGAAAGTTAAAATCTTGATTAAATCATTTTTCCTACTAGTTAGATGTCCTACATAATTTCCTTGTTGTTGCTAGAAATGTTCAAGTGTTGTGGTGTTTGTTATTTGGTTAGTCTCTTCGATTATAATTTTGTAGCACCTGTTTATAGGGAGTGATGAAGGATTATTTTCTTAAAGACCTAAAAAAAAAAAACATTCGTTCGAAACCATTTTTAATAACTGATATGAGAAAACGGTTACTTGCAGATGATAGTTTGGAGACATTTTTGAAAATGTGACAACTATTAATGACATCCATTAACTTACACTCAAATACCCGTGGGAAAGGTATTAATCCTTCTTTTCCCTCCGGCTATGGGTTAAATAACAGGACAGGTTGGATTCTATAGCCTTGGTTGGCAACTAGTTTACCGCAGAAAGTAATGGCAACTCTCTTCCTCGACATGATCGCCCAAGTGTGTATCACGTTTGACACTTAACTGACTGACTGAGAATTTAGAACTGATGAGGCTACATAACAAAAATAATGTCCTTATCGCGATGAACCAGAAATAAAGCGAAATAATTGAACAAACGACTCTATTCAAAACGGTTGGCTATGAAAAGTGCTTAAAACAACGACTAGAAATCTCATTTGTAAATGTATGTGATCATTAGAATGAATTAAAGTTTTGGCGCAATTGTTTAATACAGAGTTGCCCACTGCTGGGCAGTGTCAACTGTTGGGTTGGCAATTAGCAATTGAACAGAAAATGGTGAGTGATTAGAAAATTTGGTAGTTGATATAGGATTTTGAGTATCATAAAGAGATTTTAACAAATGGTACCCGAAAAAATATTTATGCAGATATGCAAAGAACGTGTTTAAAAAAAAACAAAAAAAATGCAGGCGGCTAAAGAGAAACAATTGGGCCACATTCCTAGATAAGGTACAAATATCCGTATAAGCAAGACATATTTTGGTATTTTCAAATATCAACGGTCAAGTTTGCTTTCTTTTGTTCATTAATACTGCAATAGCAGCAGCAGAAGCCGCATAAGTCATCGTCATTTGTTAACTTCGTTTGGTAGTTTTTACTACATCATAAAATCACTTTACGAACCAGTAACAAACTTTTACCAAACAATTTTGGTATGCTTTTGAATATTTAATGTATATGGTTGGTGGAGAATTTTTTCTGTGGTTATTTTTTAACCGTAGCTTAGATGTGGCACCAAGTGAAGATCGAACTCACTACTCAGTCGTAATTGATTTAGCGAAATAAGCTTGTTAACCATTACACCACGTCGAAGTGCCCATTGCACAATCTTATGTACGGATTCCAATAATGTAGTTGTAATCAGAATTTCTTAAATGAAGCACTGTCATTTATTTATTTATTTTTTTTGCTAATATTAATTTTATAACATCAGTCTGGTTGTTTTACATTCCACGATCGTCAAGCAAGCAGCAAAGACCAAAAATGAATGATGTCTGTTAGTTATACCCGTGACCTAATTGGTAAAGCGGTATCAATGTTAGACAGGCAACTAGGGTTAAATGATAAGATCTGAAAACGCCTCAGAAGCTTGTTCTGGTCTTTGGTTAAAGGAGGTAGAATTTAAAAATGATGTATGTGTTAAGACGAAATAATTAACAAAAAAACAACAACAAAAAAAAGAAACAAAAAAAAAGACAAAACACCCCCCTCACACACACACACAAAATGAAAAACTTGGAAAGAATTAATAATATATCAAGTCAAACACTTATTGTTTGATTCAACATTTATGAATAAGCGGACGTAATATAGACGTTGTTTGCCATCTTTTTTTAATCGTATCACCCCGAGCAAGGCGGTAACGCCACTGATGTGCAGGGGGCTACGTAATAGTGAAAAGATTGGAAAAGAGAAAGCCGGAAACCACATCCTAAACAAGGAATAAGGGATGAGCCTCTTAACCTGTTCAATAGACGTGGGTGGAGTGTGAACCGGGCGATAGATGGATCTCTCTACTCCAATTGCTCTAGAGTAAAACAAAGCGCATGGCCGAACGACAATGTAGTAATTGAGCTAATTTATTTCATAATTTATTTTTGCGGCCAGCAATGCTATGTGCGCTGAGTCATGGAGAAAATAAAATAAAGCTAAATAATGCACTTGGTGATCCATTTTAAAAATGAGATTTTTCAACCTTCAAAACATACCAAATAGAAATATAACTTCTACGCAATATTATCTGGGTTATTTATAACACACTTTAACATTCTGTTACGAGTTACGATGACGTTAAAAAGCACGACCTCTAATCTGAAGTAGGAAACGAAACAACGATTGGGTAAAGTGTGCGTGTGTGGCGTAAACACGCAAGGTGCTACCTAAAAGTTTACAGGAGGTGGGCATGAAAAGGGTTCCTAATAAATAAATAATTAGTAAACAATCGAGTGTACCCCAACGTACACGGGCATGGAACGAATTTATCAGCGTTTGACCTCTCAATGATTGGTCGGTCTAGGAAGATTAACAACTATTATTGTGATGGTGGAATTCACTTTCATTTTTATTTTTTCTGCCACATTAACTAAGAATTCCGGACTGATATCCCCTGTGCGGGAAAACTGCGGTCGCCCACATGTGGTGCAGGGAAGGGGCCGTCCGTAACTGACAAGGATGGTAGTATTCTCCGAGGTTTCATTATCGTTGACCAGCAAGAACACCACTATTGATACCATAGTGCCTGTTACAGCGCCTCACCTAGACGCCATGCTGTTAGTTATTTCGGTCAGACAATAGCGTTCGTGTATAGTGGAGACCGCATGAAGCTAGACTCAGCAAGCTGTGGTTCTTCTGTAATTATTATATGCCGTGCAATGACCACTAGCGAAATTAGAATGTTTGGACATGTATTATATATATAGATCTTCAGTATTTGTCTATATTTTTGAGATGAGGTAGTATTATTTACATTATTCGGACTATTGTCCTCATCTTTGTTGCCATTTGTACGCTCCGGCCTTCTTCAAGTGCAAAGAATTTCGAACCCTTTATTACAATCATTCTCATTCCTTGCGTAGTAGTGCCTCTTTTGGTCATGTGTTATCTCCCTCTAAGTCACTAAGTTACTTGTAACCTGGTATTGAACTCACAACTCTTTTGGTTCAAGTTACAGGAACTAACCAACGTCTATATCCACTGGGCCATGTGTTCTTAAGGACAAGAACAACTGAATTTCTGGGACTTATAAACCTAATATTCATTACCATTTTTTACCAGAGTTCATATTTCAATTTTTTTTATGTTAATAGTTTTCTCTAGTATTTTTTTACAATAGTCCGAATAATGTACATTCGGTAGATACATAGATCTTGTTGCAAACTACTTCTACCCTTTTATGCCCGACATGTTTCCTGGTGGCATTGGTTTATTCTCGCAAGATAACGCAACGTCCCCATCGTATGCGGGTAACACCATTCAGGAACAGGCTGTCTTCCAGGTTCTCCATTGCCCTCTGCCCTCGTGCTCGCTACATCTAAACTCCATCGAATATTAGGGCAGGTTGATTTTTTACTTTTCTAAGAGAATCATCATTGCATCCAGTGTAAAAGCTGGGGTACAGACACTAAAAACTAGAATCATAGCTTTTACAAATTTCTGAGCATCTAATTTTAAAACTCGCCTGAAAACTGTACCTAATTTCCGCAGGTTTTTGCTTACAAACTTAAATTAATATTTTACTATTTCAAGAATAAATCCAAATAAAGTTGATATGTTTTCTATTAGGCACATTGAATGGAATATATATTCAAGCCAAAGTTTTAATTATGAACCACCACAAGAAAAATATACATTTTGTTTTTACTGTATTTGGTAAGTAAAAATTGTGTCAAAAGATACTAAAAGATTACAAAAAAGCCTATTCAATAAATAAGATTTGTCAAATTATAATTAATAAAAACAAAAATTAGATAAAAGTTTATATAATACCATAATACTACTGGGATCAAATTATAATACAAAATATTTTAAAGTTGCATTGTTTATTGAAAATTGCACTAAAATTACTACTGTGTATAACATATTACATCTAAACTTATTTATAAATGGAACTTTGTCTCTCTGTGTGTGTATGTGTGTGTCCGTTAACTATAGACTCCGAAACGGCTCAACCGATTTTCTTGAAAATTTACACAGTTGTACTATAAGCGTCTGCGAGTGTTCTTAGCTAGGTTTTGTGTCGAGGTATCACCGATAAATATCAAAAATCGATAATCGAAAAATCGGGTTATAGAAGGAGTGGTCCGATTTGAACCAAATTTGATACACTCATAGACAAAGACATAAGAAACGATATTCAGAAGTTTCAAGGTTGCAGTTCTTACAATAGTGCAGAAAATCGATAATATATATATATATATATATATATATATATATATATATAAAGGCAAGATGTTTTTGTGTGTGTCTGTTTATCTGCCTGTATGTCGTTTATACAAATCCGCAATTTTTATCCGATTCTTACCAAACTTCAGAAATTTTCTTTTGGCTGAGTCTGAATTCCAGGACCATGGATTAGTTTTAAATCTTTTATTACACCCGAGCAACGCCGGGCTATACTGCTAGTTATAATATAGTTAAATTGTTCTGTAAAATTTCCCTTTCAAGTAAATGAAAGTCTTATTTGATGGCACAATAATTTAGCAATAATATGCTTGTGCCACGCATTTTGTCTAGATACAATTTGTAAAGCTTCTATAAATTATAAATTTTATAAGGCTGTGTTATAAGTCTTTAACTGATCACCGGAATTAAATTTCAACGTTACGATTTTGAAGTTAAACTTAATCTTTAAATTCATTTTTAAAAATGTAACGATTTGGGGAAAAAAAAAAAAAAAAGTAAGTGCAATTATTAATCATGTCAAACCCCAACTTTCAAATTAAGTGTAATGCCACGGTTGCAAAATCACCTGCCAATTGAACACATATAGGGCTTGTTGTTAAACTCTACAAAGTCTCTGTCGACACACCCAATTTACTCAAATGGACCACACTGAGAACGTACCTGGATAACTATACACTAAATTATACACCTGGAATGTATAACTGTAATAACTAATACAAACGAAATAATATATTAATATATTATTATACCATAAATTATTGATAAACTAATATTAATCTTTTTATAATAAACATATAAACGGATAACTATACACCTGGATAAATATAGCCAATAACATCAGAACCTCGTAAATTATGACACGTCGCATCTGTGTGTGAAAGCGAATTTCACATACATACCCTTGGGAAAGGCACGAATTCATTCCTTCTCTCTCCCCAGATATGGGATAAATAACGGGGTTGGCTGAGCTCTATTAACATTATTTTAAGAGAAGCGGAACTCTGAATTCCAAACCAGGGTGAAGAAGGATAGATTACATCAAATTAACTTGCTGTATACACAACACTGTGTATACAGTGTTGAGTATACAGCAAGGGATGTTCGTCGTGGTGCAGTGGATATCGGCTCGGAACGAAAATTCGGAGAGTCGAGTTCGAATTCCAGTCGTATTTCTTGCATTCACTTGCGCGCAAATATCTTTGGGAAAGGTATTAATTCGTCTCTTCCCTCCAGTCATGGGTTAAATAAGAGGACAGATTGAGTTCTATAGCTTTGGTCGGTAGACAACCAGTCTACCGCAGAAAGCAATGGCAAACTACTGCGGGATAATCTTCTGCCCAGTCAGTCATGTCTCTTTCGAGACATGATCGCCCAAGCGTGTAACACGTATGGCACTTAACTGACTGATACACAACACTGATGCAATGATTGCAGCATATGTAGTGTACCTCCTACGACTCTAACATACTAGAAAAATAGTGTGGGGAAAAATACAGATTTTCATATCACTACCCACAGAATTTACCGCTACTCTGTATTGCTCTTCTGCTTAGTTTTACGCACAAATACAATGAAATGATTAAACAATGAAATGTGGAATATTTGACCTAAAATTAATTTGACCGAAATTAAAAATTAATTTGATCGAGTCGAAAGAAAATTGTTAACGACCAAGAATTATGACAAACTAACCTTATTAACAAAATAACGTATTATATTAATAATTATTAATGTGCGGCGAAGTGTATATCGGCTCGAAACAAGAAATCAGAGAGCCGAGTTCGAATTCAAATTGAATCCGTTGCATTCACTTACGCGCAAATACCCTTGGGAAAGATATCACTCCGTCGCTTATCCCTCCAGCTATCTCTTAAATAAGACAGACGGATTGGGTTCTGTAGCCTTGTTTGGCAACCAATCTACCACAGAAAGTAATGGCAACCTACTGCAGGAAAATCTTCTGTCCAGCCAGTTATTTCTCTTTCAAGACATGATCGCTCAAGCAAGTATCACGTATGGCACTTAACTGACTATAATTGAGACTAAACATTCACTGAAACTGTTTCAATTGCTCCATTCCCTGAACAAAGAAACTCAAAACTGACAATGGTAACCGTTGAACAACGTACTAAATTCTACTGACTACTCCTGTTACTAGTAGCAGTAATTATATTATAATTAAATGAAGCGGTAAATAGTAATTAATGATGTACTTGATATAGAAATTATAATATAGTTAATGTTAATAATAGTTAACGATTTATTAATTGGTAAAAGAGTTTTTAAATATTGGCTCTCATTAAATAGACTGACATAATTGTTTTAACAATTAAGGTTAGCAACACAATTACTCTTATACAGTGGAATTTCTTCAAAATAACATACACGCAGGGTATAAACATTATATATATATATATATATATATATAGTTGGGGAGATCAGCCGATTACGCTGCCATGGTTCCGACCTTTTCGGCTTCGTTAGGCGATTTGATACAAATCGTCTGACGAAACCCAAA
The DNA here is from genome assembly GCA_037127315.1 of Ascarosepion bandense. NCBI lineage: Eukaryota > Metazoa > Mollusca > Cephalopoda > Sepiida > Sepiidae > Ascarosepion > Ascarosepion bandense. The sequence goes on along the minus strand of JBBBDQ010000322.1, from coordinate 465,924 downwards.
AGGTCGATACCATCGTAGTGTAATCCGCTAATCTCCCCAACTTAAATATCTAAATCATCATCATCATTTATCCATCACACCCAGATGGTGCATAGGGCAGCAACTTATTTTTGTTGCTGTTTCTGTAACAAACTGTTTTTTTTGCAGGGCAGGGTTGTTAGCCCTGCACCTAAACCCCAAACCTGGAGGACTGGTGGACCATTCTTGGTCCTTACGTTTATAGCACCTGGTATTCCCAAATGATAACCCATTTAAGTACTGACCAGGCTCGATGTTGCTTAACTTCGGTGATCGGACGAGAACCGGTGTATTCAACACGATATAGTTGTAGACAAAAATATCTAAATGCTGAAGTTTAATTTCCTTTCAAACATGTATTGAGCACTTTCTAATGCGACTGTTTACTGATCTAATCTAAATATAATTGAATTCTGACCTATTACTGTTTATTATATATATATATATATATATATATATATATATATATATAATATGTGTGTGAAAATAAATTGAAAAATTTATAAATCCATTAGTGATAGTTTTTTTTCACGAATATTTACAAAAATATTCAACTCATCAGATCGAAATTTTTTACAAAAATGAATGGGTTAAGAGAGAGGGTGTCAAATATACAATGTTAATTTTTGAACGCAGATGTCATGGTTAGAAAGTTGCATTTACAAACCAGACGATAAGATGACCTTGAATTAAACTTTGGGCTAAACATTCTCTATTATAGCACAGTAAATTTAGGAGCCGTATTTTTAATAGATAAACTGAACTGTTAGATTTTTATATTAGTTTCGACGCCAATAATATTTTCGTCTTATAAATATAATCTCTTTCGGATCTATGACAATGATATTAATATTAATATTTAGAATATAGTATTATAACAATGTTAATGATAATAAAAAAATATAAAAAATAAGTTTATCATTATTATTGTTGTGGAGTTGTGGCGAAACTTCTCCGCAAAGTTGTAGTGACCGGTTTGCGCCGGAAGTAAAACACGGAACAAAAAGGTAGGTTCAAAACAGTGTGATAGTATAACAAGAAACAAGATATTCAAAAGAAGTTTTAATAATAAGTAACTAGAAATAATTAAGTCCGAAGGTATTATTACGCTACTTATTGCCTGACTAGTAGCTGTCGTTAACTGCCTTCGTCAACTGATCTCCGGAAGTGACGCAGGTAATTACATATAAGAGGAGGGAGAGTCCATTCCTCGTAGGAGGGCACCATAACAATTATTAATGACAATGATAATTATTACTTTTTATAATAATAATTAAACACTTTTAAAACTTAAATAATAGAAATAATTCTATAATTTTTTTTTAAAAAGGCGCAGAATATATAGAGTCTTTGATGGGAAATTACATGAATATTATATGAAAAACATTGGAGGTACGTTTTAAAGAACTTAAATTATATACTTACGTGCAGACACACACGCACTTGTTTGTAACCACGTAAATACTTACGTTTATATACACCCATATGTACATATAAAAACGCGTACACACACACTAATATATATATATATATATATTTTATTTTTTTTTATTCGTATACATACATTTTAACCTAAGTATATACACTTATCCACTATATATATATATTTTTTTTTTATCCGTATGCATACATTTTAACATAAGTATATACACTTATCCACTATATATATATATATATATATTATCCGTATACATACATTTTAACATAAGTATATACACTTACCCACTATATATATATATATATATATATATATATATATATATATATATATATATATATATAAAATCATCATGTTAGTACAAGTACATCCTAATATTAACAATCTGAGAGTTTTAGACAATTGTGAATGTTAGTAAGTTCATATGTCAGTTCTCGACTGAATAAGTGTAAATTCTATTTTGTTATGGATTTTAAATTTTGTGTTCATTTTCATTATAATACTCTGTTAATTTCTAACACTGAGTTCTCATTGGATTACGATTCCCCGTGGAATTTACCTTACAATTTACCAAGTATACTGCTTATATATATATATATATATATATATATATATATATATAAGTCCGTAAAAGGAGGGATAATCCAAGAAGATCTATTTAATTTAAAATAGTAAGCGCTAGATTTGTATAGAGAGCTGAATGGATATTATCCCGAGCAATATGATATGCATAACGGAATACTCAACGCATCCTCTAAAGTGGTTATAAATTATAATCCATTTCGACCACGACTTTATTTCTCTTTGAAAACTTTGTTTGATGTTCTGAGGAAATTTATGCCAAATAAAACCGAAATAATACTGAAAGAATATTCAATATAAGAGATAGGAGGTTTATAGGTTATATATAGACGTGGGAATCGGCATTATATGGTGAAAAGAATCCTGGCAATTCCCATCCTTGCCATATTCGAATTGCTGATGGACTAAAAGTAGCGACTTTGTTATGGGAATTGCCAGGATTCTTTTTTTTTATCGATTGATTTCATAGATTCATACATAATCAATCGCTGACTAACTTCTCATTAGTAGCCCGGATCAGTTCAGCTTATTTTAAAAATAGCTCCTAAATTCGCGGGTAGCAAGAATCAAAATGTATTGACTCTAGGTTTACAAAAGTGGTCCAATCGGTTGACCGTTTGCCTGCAGCGATATTCTGTCTTTTATGCAATCGATGTTTATATATATATATATATATATATATATACACACACACATAATTTAATAATAATAATGACAGCAGTAGCAGCGGTGGGAATGAAAAACGAGCATTTGCCACTTGCTATGCATGCTGACCGTCAATGACCGATTCTTGATAAGAATGTTCGGCGATATGCTGCCATAAATAGTGGCATTTTTAATTACTCTTAAAATAATTGTATACTATGATATATTTCAGTCGTAGAATATGTCATACGCTTTTTTAAGGTGTTACAATTAAAATAAACCCGCAATATGAAGGAAAGAGAAAAACAACAAAACGTATCTATTGAGAGACTATGTTTTAGTACCAGTGATAGGAAACATGTTTCAAAGTATGAAGTGTGTATCCGTGTGAAAGTTAAAGATAAAGGCACTGACAAGCCTATCTTACAACCGGTCATCGCTATGTCTGCCTCACCAGGTCCGAATTCAACCTTAGGTTCGCTGGGGGTAGAATATCCTCCCGTAGCTGGGGGAGGGAAAGAGACGTTCTTTCCCTAAGGCATCCTGTACGTAAAAAAAACTTGGACATAATTTTCTTTTATACTGCTTTGTCAAAACGCCATTGAGTGGTCGTTAGGAGAGGTTCTTTGGCAGATAAGAGTGTGTGTGTGTGTGTGTGTGTGATTTCATACTACGACTAAGAAAAAAGTTTCACAGTCTATATTCAGAAAAAAGATTGGTTATAAAAGATATTAAACAAAAAAAACAAAAACAAAAAAAAAAACAAAAAAAAAACAATAACAAAAAAACACCCCCCCCCAAACCCCCCCAAAAACCAAAAACCAAAAAACCAAAAAACAAAAAAAAACAAAAACAAAAACAAAAACGAAACAAAAGACAGGGCATACACCACGCTATAAACTAGCAGTATAGCCCAGCGTTGCTCGGGTGTAATGAAAGCTTTACAACTAATCCATGGTCCTGGAGCTCAAACTCTTTGGACGTTGGCACGAAAGACTAAAAAAGCAATAGTTGTTTCCAGTTAAAGCGACACCGTAGACTGAAAGAAAAATGAATGGATGTAAGTCAAATTTTCATTTCCTGGTATCGATATCAAATAAGTTTTTTTTCGTCGTAAACTGAATTTTGAAGGCGAAATAAGTCATCTGAGTAAATGGTATCATGGCTGAGACTAAGAACTACAATTATATCTACTTAGAGCCAAACCCGAAGCAAAAACTAAAATAAGAGGGCTGAAAAAATACAAATATACAGGCAGATAAACAGACACACACATAAACATCTTGCCTTATATATATATATATATATATATAAAATCGATTTTCTGCACTATTGTCAGTACTGCAACCTTGAAACTTCTGAATATCGTTTCTTATGTCTTTGTCTATGAGTGTATCAAATTTGATTAAAATCGGACCACTCCTTCTATAACCCAATTTTTTCGATGATCGATTTTCGATATTTATCGAGAGTACCTCGACACAAAACCTAGCTAAGAACACTTGCGGACGTTTATAGTACAACTGTGTAAATTTTCAAGAAAATCGGTTCAGCCGTTTCAGTGTCTATAGGTTTTATATCCTTGTTTTGTTATGACAAAGCCACCACAAAGTTTATAAAAATATTTTTAATACCCACGCAGGGTGTGTGTAGCAACTGTTGTTGATCAACATTGAACATTAATCTCATAACTCTAACCTTACCATTGAATATGTTCATCACTTCAGTCAGTTAAGTGCCATACGGTTTGGGCGATCATGTCTCGAAAGCGACATGACTGACTGGGCAGAAGTTTATCCTGCAGTAGATTGCCATTGCTTTCTGCTATAGACTGGTTGCCAACCAAGGCTATAGAACCCAATCTGTTCTATTATTTAACCCATAACTGGAGGGAAGAGACGGATTAACCCATGCGTATTTGTGCGTAAGTGAATGCAATGAATTCAACTGAAATTCGAACTCGGTTTCCCGGTTTGTCGTTCCAAGCCGATATCTACTGCACCACAAAAATTTAGGGAATATTTCTTGGTTGACATTTCCTGGGAGATTCACAGAACTCTAAACTTTGGCCAAAAATCACATCAAAGTCTAAAAAAAAAAAAAAAAAAAAAAAAGAAGCTGTTGTTAGTGACGGCGGCGGCAACAAACAAACAAACAAACCACCAACAAGAACAACAACAACAACAATCGTTGCAGATGTACTTTCTGTTTTCAGTATTTATTATTATGCGCAGCCGACAAAGTACTTCAAATCTGATTTCACCAAGAATAGAGACGCCTTAACCAATCAAGAAAAAAACTTGCGAGTGAGTGAGGAGAAAAATCGATGAAATATTTATATGCCAAGTTTTGCCAAGACCTGCTGATCTATTTATTCTTCCGTTAGCTTTCCAGGCACTTCCAGCACGCACACACTTATTTTCGGCACGCCAAGAAACATTAATAAGAAAAATAGAAAGAATGCTGATTATAATAAAGTGACAATTATGATGATGATACCAGGGCAAGACCCAGTACAGAATAAGGCTCTGCTTTTTTTTTTTTAATTTATTTTTTAAAATCGAAATCTGCATGGGTCAATCAGCTTGAATCGAAAAACATTTGCAAACAGTGTTTTTTGTTGGCAATACTGTCTTTTTGGTACCGCCCCATAGTTGCATGATTTGTTTTAATTGCTCGGTTTTGAAGAGACTTAAAAGGCGATAAAGACAGAGAGAGAGAGAGAGAGAGAGTAAAAAAGGAGAGAGTAAGAAAAGAGGAGAAAGCGAGAAAAGTAGAGAGTGACGAGCGTGAGAAAGAAGCGATAGAAAGTAACGAGAGTAAGAGGAGAGAGAGAGTAACGAGTGAGAAAAGGAGGAGAGAGAGAGAGTAACGAGTGAGAAAAGGAGGAGAGAGAGACAGAGAGTAACGAGTGAGAAAAGGAGGAGAGAGAGAGTAACGAGTGAGAAAAGGAGGAGAGAGAGAGTAACGAGTGAGAAAAGGAGAGAGAGAGTGACGAGTGAGAAAAGGAGAGAGAGAGTGACGAGTGAGAAAAGGAGGAGAGAGAGAGAGTAACGAGTGAGAAAAGGAGGAGGAGAGAGAGAGAGTAAAGAGTGAGAAAAGGAGGATAGAGAGAGAGTAACGAGTGAGAAAAGGAGGAGAGAGAGAGTAACGAGTGAGAAAAGGAGGAAAGCGAGAGAGTAACGAGTGAGAAAAGGAAAGAGAGAGAGTAACGAGAGTAGAGAGAGAACAGGAGGAGAGAGAGAGAGAGAGAGAGGAAAAAAGGAGGAAAAAAGAGACATTTGTCGAAAAAGGAAAGGAAATTAAGAAATAAGAAAAAAGAAAAAAAATATGCGAAAAGTCATGAAATACAACGAAAGCGAGAGGGAAAAAAAAATTCTTTCTTTCTCTAAATCACTCTCCGCTTTTGTTTGTATTTCTCAAAATTTCCCCTCACCTCTTTCTTTGTCGCCACTTTCAATTGAAAATGGTCCACCACATTTCCTCCCCTCTGCCACTTTTCCATCGCCCCTAGTTATTTGCTTGTTTAGACTTTGATAATCCCTCCGAGCCTAGTCAGGCACAAGACCACAGTGAGAGGAGCACCCAACTAGGATCGAACTGTTAAGAAGAAATAGCTTTCAAGGCGAGCTTGTTTCTCACGGTTTTTTCTTCCCAACTCACACAGGCCCGTCTCTTCCCGTTTTCTCTCGATCACATTGCCTACTATTTTCTCAAACATAAGTTACCTACCCCTTCACTAATATCCTTATCTCGTTGTTGAATTCTTTCTTCAGCTAATTAACTGTCTACTTTCAGGCTTTCCTCCTCTTAGTCAATCCCATATGCTGTCTTTCTCTCTTGCCAACCAGCTTTCTTCTCTCTTTTCGTACGCTCACTCACTCTTTCTAACTACTCGTTTCTCTTTCCCCGTATTTTGTAACATATCTGTATATGACTGCCAATCTGACTGACCGTCTATACGGGCCTCTTTCATATCGGATTTAGTTTACTGGGGGAAAATCGTAGCTGTTATCTCGTCTTCTCTCGATGCTGGTAACGAAACATCGTTTAGACTAAAATATTAGTTAGCCTGGAAATAAATCAAACACAAGGATAATTTCTATAAGACCCCAGTTGGATTACAAAAGCCGACACAAACTACAAATTCGTAGGTAACCATAACCCTTATTTTGTTGGTCGGGTAAGTAAGTTCTGCAGTTCTTTATTTGTTTTAGTAATTTTTATTTTTTCAGATTTGTAAATTTAAAGAATTTTTTTTTGGTGGGTAGGAGTGACAAAGTCTCGAGGAAAAAAAAAAAAAAAGACGGAAAAAAGTTTGAGATTCCTTTCAAAATTAGTCATTAGAACTTTGTTTCCTGTGTATTTCTGAAGAAACCTCCGTTCAAAACAAACAAAGGCTTTCGTTTTACTAAACTAAAACAAAACAAAACAACAACAACAAAAAAAAACGTTGCCTTTTTGTGCATCCATAACAATATTATGCTCCAATTAGTCTTTACATGTTTTTTTATCATCAGGAAATACAGCATTTTTATTCCTATTTTGATTTTAACTTTGTAAAAATTTTTTTTTAAAATATGAATATTGAACGCAAAGAAGAGGAAATTATGTACATTTGTTTGACTTTGATGTAAAAGTAGTTACAACATCAACGAGCTGTACCGACTAGCTAATCGGCTACCAACAGAATTATTTTTTGTGCCTAGAAAAAAAAGGCATGAAACGTTATATACTCATGCAATTAAAGTATGCGCACACACGCACAACTCAGGAGAAAAGAAAATGTACCACTGAACAAAAAAGACAAAGGGAGAAAAAGTAATATTTCTTCTTCAACTAAACGGCGATTTGCCGTTTTTTTGGAAATATAAATAGAAAAAGTAGTAAAAGCAGTACTTGTGATTAATATTATTGAACGTAGAACTTTAATATTTTTATGTATATTCTCGCTTCTACAAATAGAAATTCAAATATTCAATTTACTGCTTTAACTTATAAAAAATTGTTTTTTCTGATGATGGCATGATTTTTTGTGTTGTACACATTTACATGTGACTACAAAATTTCTGTTAAAACAGCGGAAAAGTAAATACTACACTTAAAAACAAAAACTGATTGTTGAAAAATTAACAAAAATATCTTAAGATTATTTTCTTCTTTACGATATGTATATTTTTCCGCCTCACTGTTGACAGTTACTCTCGCTTGACTTCTTTTGAAATCAGTAAAGTTACAAACATTTCACATACGTAAACACACGTGTTTTTTTCTTTTTAAAATTGATGTATAATTTGTGTTGTACGGTTGTGACAGATGTTGTTTCATTTAATCGAGACGAAACACAAAGTCCGCCCACTTTGTCTGGAGAGCAGCAGCAGCTGCGCACACACGCATTGCAACTTTTTGTTTCCCATTGTTTGATCGGCATTATTATTCATCTTTCCAAGCCATGTGGCATTTTCTTGTGCTTTGTTCTTCGTTTTCAATTCATTGAGGAAGCGATGTCCTTCGATTTTTTTTAACTCTTTACGATTTCTTGTCTTTCTTGCAAACACTGTTTCCATTTTTAAATCTTTTTTAAGTATTTATTTTTTTAGTAATTTACTCCTACTGAGTATGTCTAGTAGTAGTTTGACGGCTACACTCTCGTTCTCGTAGTATTCCAAGCCATAAAAAGCAAATATTAAATAAGCAAAATTAATTACCGTAGAAAGAAAAAAAAAATCATGTCCTGTTTTGTTTGCATGCCGATGTTCAATGTCGATTTCTCGTGGATCATGCAATTGTATTTTTCATTTCCAGCCCTTATTAATAAAAAAAAAATCTTGTATCTCTGCTTTGTCAATCTGTGAGAAGCGATAGTGTAAAAATACCAAAAATTAAAGAGACAGAGTAGGATGTAAATTTTAAATTTCTACACAAAAAAACAAAAAAAAACAAAAACAAAAAACGTCTGTGCTAAGAAAACCCGCAAGTAAGAATTGGTGGCTAAGCCTAGAAAAATAAATTAAGTAAATTTAAACCAAAAGTAAAACTTTATGTCGCTTGTAAAATAAAAGCCCGTTTTAGAATTCTTTAAACAATTTTTCACTTGTATTGTCAGTTAACTTAATAATTATATGCATTTAAGAGGGGGATCAGAATTGTTTTTTTGTGTGTGTGTGTGTTTTTTTTTTAAAGTACATACAAAGTAGTTTATAATTTACAAAAGATAATTAGTAAGTAGTAGTTAAAGTACTACTTAGCACTACCGATTCAATATTTAAAACCGGTTATCGGGTACTTGCAGGCGGATATAAATCCTAAAAATCTGAGCTTTATATTTGGTAATTTAATTAGGACTCGTTTAAATCTCTTTGTTTAATTGCGATTTTTATTAAACGTAGCTTAGCGGTGGCACAAGGCCGAAAGCATGGAGCAACCCATGAGGATCGAACTCACTACAACTCGGTCGTAATTGACATATGAATTGAAGTTCTTTCGATTTACTAAGCATAGATTTTCACGTGGCACAAGTCCGAAAGTATATATGTGTGTGTGTGTGCGCGCGCACGTACACACCTAAAAATACAGACTGAATGAGGTTGTCGTATCCTCATAGTTCGAAATCAACGGGAGTGTCCATCATATACAGTAGCTACTCTGGCATGTACGCATCGCTCATTCACTAATGAATTAGAGCACTCTGGCTATTGTGCGTGTATAATGGTAATAGACATGCTAAAAAGTCTGCCTTCTACCGAGCGCCCATAGCCCAGAGGTAGAATTGCCGACTGACGCCAATTCAGTCGGGTTTCAATCCTGGGTTAAAAGCAATCGGAGTCTAACCGTACTGAGGAGCTGTGATACAGTGAAACAGATCTGTCTGCGAATGACTAATATATATTTTAAAATCACTTGTTTCTGATGAAGGACCGAGGGCGGTCTGAAATATAAAATAGAATAATAAAAATAAACAAATACTGTCCAAAAATACATTTTTAAATTCAAAACTTTAATATTCTTTCCTATATATATATATATATATATATATATATATATTCACGAGATTTGAAAAGAGCTTGTTTTTAGTTTATATATATTATATAAATAAGCTCTTTGCAAATCTCGTGAATACGGCCTGTGCTTTGTAAACTATATGTAGTGTTAAATGTATTTACTAAGAGCTATAAAGGATGGGAAGTTGTGGAGAGCGATGATCAGCAACCTCCTAAAAAGACATCGTGCACAGAAGTGTTCAATATGGCATAAATAAAGTCATACAAGTACTTAAAACTTGTCGATCATGACCATCTGAAAGAAAAGACTGGTGATAAAATGACCAGTAGTCCTGAACCACCGGAAGAAGAGATAGGTGATTTTTTTAAGCGCTGCCTAGATGTGGCGCAAGGCAGAAACTATGGAACACCCAGTGAGGATCGAACTCACTATTCAGTTGTAACTGGTTCTAGCAAGACAAGATTGCTAACCATTACACTTACACCGAGGTGACCCCGGAAGAAGAGATAATTGTGAATTCTGGTTCTTATATATTTCCAGGTAAAGACCCAAGATTTTACGATTCCCTGGCATTTTTTTTATAAACAGTGCTCAATACAATAAATATTGTAGAGCATAATATAATCATAATTACGAATTAAAAGTACAATGTTGGATGGTGGTTGGGAAAATGATTTACATGTAAATCATTTTCACAACCAACATCCAACATTGCCTTATGACGAGATTCAATCTCGAAACAGAAATGTCCGTGTCACAATGTACTTTTAATTCATATATATATATATATATATATATATATATATATATATATTGAATTAAAAGTACATTGAGATATTAATTTGTTTTTACGATTTATCTACATTTTTGCAGATTATTTAAAGCCAGAAAATATTTTTAGAAATGTAATAATTTTTGAGAGATAATAATACATGTAATTCTCAATACGGGGGGGGGGATGTGTATTAATTAGTATTATTTGTATTAATTAACTGGGGGAGGGAAGTGGTGAATTCATAAACTTTCTCCTGGGTACTTGCGCGTAAGTGAATATATTAAACACAGCTGGAATTGGAACTCAGCTCTCCGATTTTTCAATTCCCAGCTTTTATCTATTGCACCACGCATACACAAAAGCTTACAGTATCTGGTATACAAAGTTCTTTTTTTTTAAAAAAAAAAAAGAAGAAATTAATCATTTAACCCTAAGCAAGGCGGAACCGCCATTAGTGAGCAGGGGGTTACAGTGAGAGTAAAGACTGGGCACAAGGGGGGAGTATTGAAGAGAGAATAAAAGATGAATGGGATTTAAAAAAAAAAAGAAAAAGAAATAGATGGCAATTTAAATTTTTTGTGATTGTAGCTATCAGGGAAGTAAGTAAACGGAAGGGAGTTCCATAGGTGAGGAAAGAAACTGTTCGAGTAGAAGTGAGGTTGTATTTAACTATTTCAACGATAAAAGGGTGGGATTAAATTCACGTGGATGGAGCACCATGGAAGAAAAGCTCATCAGAGCAGTTGCCATGAAAATAATTGAGATGAGAGGTAACCACGTCACGTCAGTGAGAAAGTAACTGAAGTTGGAATGCCATGTCATAACCGATTACATTGCAAATCGTTTTTTTTTTTGGCGGGGGGGATTTTGTCAAGAACTTCGAGATGAATAGCAGGAGTACTCGACCAAATATGTCAACAGTATTCAATGCAGGGACGAATGGTAGATTCATAAATGTGCAAGATGGATTTTGACGAGAAAAAAATTCTGACTCGACACAGAAAACCAACTTTTCTAACAGTCAGTGCAGCTTTAGATCCGATATATTCGTTCCACTTCAGATCGGTTAAAAAACTGAGGCTTATCTTCGGTAAAGTCTAAAAGGGAGAAAGTCTTAACCTTTAACCCTATTGTTTTAAGGAAAAATCCTTCACATTGCCCAAATATTGTAAGCAGACAAAAACACTCAGTCAGTCAGTTAAGTGCCATACGTGAAACACGCTTGGGCGAACATGTCTCGAGAGACATGACTGACTGGGCAGAAGATTATCCCGCAGTAGGTTGCCATTGCTTTCTGCGGTAGACTGGTTACCGACCAAGTCTATAGAACCCAGTCTGTCCTGCTATTTAACCCATAACTGGAAGGAAGAGACGGATTAATACCTTTCCCAATAGTATTTGCGCGTAAGTGAATACAATGGATTCAACTGGAATCCGAACTCGGCTCCCCGGTTTCTCGTTCCGAGCCGATATCCACTGTACCACAATGCACATCCAAGTGCAGAAAAATGGTAGATCGAACAAGGATGAAAGTTCGGCAATAATAATTCCAACATTAACGTATAATTTCAGGACGTTGGTGATCATGGCTATCCGCAATTTTCTGTCCTTTGTAGCTCTTAGTAAATTTTGTCTTTTTCCTGTCTTTCCTAAACTCTGTTCTGGTATCCATTTATAGAAGCTCGTTGGGTAGTTGTAGTTACTCTAACGGAACAAGCTTGTTAACCATTAGACCACGTCGTGGTGGCCTCAATGATTTTCAAAGTCTAGCTTAAGTGTTGCCCAAGGCTGCCAGCGTAAAGGACCTAATTTACTGCTCAATCGTAATTGCTTTAGCGAGAAAAGTTTACTAACCATTGGTACTTTGTCAGTTGTTTTAAATGAAACTTTTATAAAAAATGGATGTCTGCCGAAATAGAGACAGTCACACAATCTAATCTAAATCTAAACTTATTTATAAATGGAACTTTGTGTGTATCCGTTACCTATAGACTCCGAAACGGCTGAACCGATTTTCTTGAAAATTTACACAGTTGTACTATAAGCTTCTGCAAGTGTTCTTAGCTAGGTTTTGTGTCGAGGTACCCCCGATAAATATCGAAAATCAATAATCGAAAAAATCGGGTTATAGAAGGAGTGGTCCGATTTTAATCAAATTTGATACACTCATAGACAAAGACATAAGAAACGATATTCAGAAGTTTCAAGGTTGCAGTTCTTACAATAGTGCAGAAAATTTGATATCGATACCAGGAAATGAAAATTTGACTTATATCCATTCATTTTTCTTTCAGTCTACGGTTTCGCTTTAATTGGAAACAACTATTGCTTTTTAGACTTTCGTGCCAACGTCAAAAGAGTCTGAGCTCCAGGACCATGGATTAGTTTTAAAGCTTTCATTGTACCCGAGCCACGCCGGGCTATAGTGCTAGTTATATATATATATATATATGACTTCCCTGTGCCTCTTCTCTAAATACATTCACGGCTTCTGCTCCGATGAACTGAATTATGATATGAATTTGCACGAGATACTAGATTAGCAACTAGGTCCCAATCTTTTACAGCGAAACAGATAAAATGTAACCGCAATTTCTACTCTAATAGCTTCTTTTCTCGTACTTCCCGCCTGTGTAATTTCCTTCCATATACTTGCTTTCCCGACAGCTACAACGTCTAGGAATTTAAATGTAAGGTCAATAGACACCTCTTCTCACACTTACTCGCATCCATTCTCTCAAACACTCTTCCCATCTACCCAACCTCATCTTCGGTATTCCTCATCCGTCTATCACCCTCATTCCGACATTTCCTATAATTAACCACTCTTTCTCATCACTTTCCTCTATGTAACTCCGACCGCAATAGTGGCAGTGGAATGCCTTGCGTGGGGTGAAATGATTATATATATATATAAAATAAAAAACGAATGGTTTCTGCCGGGGTGAAGTATGCTCGAAGGAAAGGAAAGAAAACGACATCAGGGTGAGAGCGTCCTGACATTTATTGACTGCAATCGAGACTGTCATTCCTGTGTGGGTCTGTACAGCCATAACAGATGCCGTACTACCAGCAGCAGCTGAAGCTGAACTCTGAGTGAAAATTCATGAACACCAGAGACCGACAAATGCCACACACATGTGCGCGGGTATGTCATAGAAGGAAACATACTTGCTACCTAGGTTTTGAGCACACCGGTCTACTCAGAGAATATAGATGTGGTCGGAACCTGGGTAGCAAGAAAGTGGTGCGTGTTTTGTTCTATGACATATTGTTAGCTCTGCATATTTAGTTATTTTGTTTTGATTGTGGATTGAGTACTTTTTTAATCTACCGTCTGTTGGCTTCACTGGCACCTGTTATTGCTTTTTGTGTGTGTAATATATATATATATATATATATATATATATATAATCTCCAAGTGAATAAGGAACGAAGAAAAATTAACAACGTTCAAAACATTAATTTAAAACAGTGCTTGATATAAAACAGAGCTGTGAATATTTATTATAAATTATAGTTTAGAACATGTACAAATTATCCACTACAAAGTGTACATTTTGTTTCGATCTTGAAAGGGCAATGTCTCATCAGGTAGTGTGGAGAGGAATGGAAATTCTTTTTCTTATATTTGGCGAATTGTGTGTGAGATGTAGGTGGGGTGGGAGATGATGAAATAAGAGTTGTAAGTTGTCAGAATTTTGAACGTAAAGAGGGAAGAGGTTTAGCCTCCACTCCTTTGGACAAGGTAAAATAAAATTGGTAAAGTTTTTCCTTAAATTATTAAATAAACACCTCCATAGATACTCCATGTTACAGAAAATATTTAACAAAAATATGCTAAACACGAGGAGATTAATCGGGGGACACATAAGCATAATTCTAATCAGAAAAGTAACAAACGGAAAGGAATGTAATTGTAGAGATGGTACGAATTGTTCACTTAAGGTAATTTCCTAGAGGAAAACGTCATATATAAGGCTACTGTAAAGTTTGATACCCACCCCCCAGAAAGTGTATATAGGTTCTACTGTGGGAACATTTTAAACATATTTTACAATCGTAAAACATTCCTTAACTTATCAAAGTATAAAACTAGCACCCGCCTTGCATATCACGTGTGGTAGATTAAAGCTCTTCTGTAAAATTGGATACTTTCTGTTTAAATTTCTGGGATTGAGAAAAGTGGATTGAGAGCAAATTACTCGCGTAGATTAAAGGAGGAAGGGTTCAGTTTGATATTCCTTGAAGGTCACCCGGATCAATAGACTCCAGGAGAAGGCCGGAGTGCACAACAGCTGAAACGTCGTGACAGCAACAACGAAGATGGTGATATTAGTTTGAATGTAAATATCAGATAATTGAAAAGAATAAAAAATAAAATTCTTTTTTGTGGGTGGAGGGAACCTCCACGTTGCGTAATGGCTAGCAAGTTTGTCTCGTTAGAATCGTTACAACTGAGGAGAGAATTCGATCCTCACTGGGCGTGACATACTTTCGGCCTTGTGCCACATATAAGCTGCGCTTAGAAAATCACCCTGTACCGATTTTAAATAGTCAATGTTAAAAGGAAATGCGCACCAACGTTGGGTAATAATAATCAGTGTGGCTAGTCTGAATATTCCTGTAGAAGAGCGAGTTCGATTCTCACTGAGTGCCCTATACAAAATTCGATAAGGGGTCTACATCATAAACTCGGCCAACTTAAATAGAAATCCTTAACCACAAATTTCAGCAATTATTGTAAAAATAAAAAAAAATAAAATCTGCGATATCACCGATGAAACTAGAATTGCGATGGAGTTATTAGTAAGTTGATTATCGCCATCCATCTTTAGTCAGTTCGATCTTCACCCAGTTATCAATTATCGTGACCTTGTAGCAGACTAGGCAAGGCTTATATCGTTTTTACCATTATTAGTAAAACTACGTTGTGGTGCAGTGTATATCGACTCGGAACGACAAATCGGGGAGCCGAGTTCGAATTCCAGTTGAATTCCTTGCATCTACTTACGCACACCCTTGGGAAAGGTATTAATCTGTCTCTTCCCTCCAGTTATGGGTTAAATGATATGACCGTTTGGGTTCTAGGTTCTATAGCCTTGGCTGGCAACCAATCTACTGCAGAAATGTCAACTTCTGCGGGATAATCTTCTGCCCAGTCAGTCATGTTTCTTTCGAGACATGATCGCCCAAAGCGTGTATCACGTATGACACTTAACTGACTGAAGAGAGCACGGAAAGGATCCGAAGGATCATTGGGATCACCAAAGAGGCATTCCAAAAGTCAAACAGCGGACTGAGAAACAGAAATACTTCGTTTGAAACATGGAAAAAAAGTACTAAACTGTTATGTGATATATGTCTTCGTTCTATGGCAGTGAGTGCTGGACAATCTTCTCAAAGAAGAGAAAGAGACTTGAGGCAACAGAAATGTAGTTCTATAGAAGGATACTGGGGATCAATCAGTTAAATGACATACTTGAAACACGCTTAGGCGATCATGTCTCTTTCGAGACGTGACTGACCGGGCAAAAGATTATACCGCAGTAGGTTGCCATTGCTTTCTGCGGTAGGCTGGTTGCCAGCCAAGGCTATAGAACCCAATCTGTCTTGTTATTTTACCCATAACTGGAAGGAATAGACGGATTAATACCTTTCCCAAGGGTATTTGCGCGTAAGTGAATGCAATGAATTCAACTGGAATTAAAACTCGGCTCCCCGATTTCTCGTTCCGAGCCGATATCCACTGCACCACAACGCACATGGCAAATTATGTGAGCAATGATGTTTTAGAGAAAATGAAAACTTATAGTAAATATCATAAAGTGACAGTTGAAGTTTCTATTGCACATAAAGAAGAAAGAGGGCTAAGAAAATCTGATACCCACAGGAGATACTGAAGGCAAGAAGAAAACAACGCATAATATATTTAGTGAGTTTGAGTAAATGGATGGAAGAACAGGAGTGAGGAAAAACAGAAAAAAGAGAATTTCAAAGCTTCAAAAGGACAGGAAGTTGTGGGGAAGGGGAACACTGCAAATAAAGAAGGAAAACGGTTCTTAGTAAAATCATATTGATATTAGTAAGAGGCTCTCTCACCATACACCACACCTAATCCTGCATCTTACTGAATTATTTTCTTATCGCTGAAGTTAATATCATTTTATTCTAACTTAACGATTTACTAAATTTGAACAGAAATATGTTATGATGTACAGTGTGTCCATCAACCAATCCGAATTTAAAAGAATTTAAAATGCAATGCTTTTCAAATGCGAAGAATGTTTTTCTAGTCCCACCACTCGATGAGACACTGTCCTTTCAATGTCGAAACAAGATGTACACTTTGTAGTAGATAATAATTTGTACATGTTCGAAACTATAATTTTAATAAATATTCATAGCTCTATTTTATATTGAGCACTGTTTCAAATTAACATTTTGAACGTTGTTAAATTTTTCTTCGTTCCTTTTGCACTTGGATATATATATATATATATATATATATATATACACACACATACTTATGTATGAATATATGTGTGTGTTCGCCGAACTAATGTATTTTTTCTTAAATTTTCTCTTTAAAAGGGAGCGACCGTTATTTTGATCTGTTTTTTTTTTTTAGGTCTTTGTGAATCTCATTCGTGTAAAATCCTTTGTACAATAAAGATGTAAGCTGATGATGGTTCGTCTGAAATAGACCCATACTTCCGATTTACCATGAAATAACGTGTCTGTCTTAATTTTTCTTTATATATTACTACCGGCCTAATTGAGAAATTTTGTTAGGACAATTTGTGTCATTTGGCAGGATTCGAACCTGCAATCCTCTAACAATATAGAGGAAGCCGTCAACTGATCTGGTGCATCTTAGACCACTCGACCACGATGATTTCACAGTCAAAACGAAGTCAAATCAAGTTTTTAGATTTCAATCAATATAATTTCGGTTCGAAACACACCAGAGTATTTTGCTTACTGGAATTAGTAAATTTAATTTCTTGGCTTTCAATTAAAGCTAACATTAAAGCTTCAAGAAAACTTATTCTTTAAAATTTAAGTATCGATATTGAGTGGAGGTACCTACACTAAATCCAGATAACTTAAAAAGTCAGGGATCGATTTGTCACTATAAACAGAACCTTCTTTTTAAAAACATGTTTTTTTTCAATTTTGACAAATGTTGCTCCTTGAGGACAGTCCAATAATGGTCAATCGACAAAAAATTTTGCCCCCCACCTCTCCGATTATGTTTTATCTATTTTTTACGAGTTGTAAACTCAAGTAATATTTAATCTTTTGCCATAATATATTCAATTCTGAAATCATGAACGGACTTGTGCGTAAAACAAATTCCAACCCTTCTCTCTTTTTGTTAGTTGTCGTCGTATAGATTAGATTGTAGGGTTAGTTTTGTATCTTTTTTTTCTCTGGTGATGGGGGGGGGGATGCTTTTTAAATTGAGGAAAATAGAGTAATTATTACTTTAGAACCAGAATCACCGGAGTGTGAAATGCAAAAATAAAGCCGCGCTGCAAGCTCTGTTGGAGAGACGGAACATACTTTTAAATCCACAACAGTGAACTTTTACTTAAAATATCCTTGCTTAAGTCCCTCGCGTGATATACGCTCGAGTGATCATTCATTTTTGATTCATGGTTGACATAGTAGAATTCCCACAGTGGACCGCCGTTGCATTCTGTGGTAGACAGGTTTCCAACAAGGGCTGTATGACCGCCTGCCTTGCTATTTAACCCATAACTTGAGGGGAAGAGATGGATTCGTGCCTTTTCCACGGATATTTGCTCGTAAGTGAATTTCAACTTGGTTCTACAATGTCTCATTCCGAGCCGTTAGCAACATGCCACCCACGGATCTAAGCTTACAGTATCTGGGATTCGCAAGTGGTCACTCATCGACGTACTGACCAGGATCAACAAAGCATAAGCCAGAGAAATTTATTTGGTGACAGTTATTAAAGTGACAGCCTCATGGTTTGGGGAGAAATACTTTTGTACCAATTAGAAGTGCTGTTTGGAATAGTCATGCCGCTGTGAATTTTTCATCTCATAAAATAAGTATGTCGGTTCAAATAAATGTTCCGCCGGGAAATATAAACTTATTTAAAAATAGAACGTTGTGCGTGTGTGTCCGTTACCTATAGACTCCGAAACGACTGAACCGATTTTCTTGAAAATTTACACAGTTGTACTATAAGCATCTACGAGCGTTCTTAGCTAGGTTTTGTGTCGAGGTACCCCCGATAAGTATCGATAATCGAAAAAATCGGGTTATAGAAGGAGTGGTCCGATTTTAATCAAATTTGATACACTCATAGACAAAGACATAAGAAACGATATTCAGAAGTTTCAAGGTTGCAGTTCTTACAATAGTGCAGAGAATCGATTATATATATATATATATATATATATATATATATATATATATAAAAGGCAAGATGTTTGTGTGTGTGTCTGTTTATCTGCCTGTATGTCTGCATTTTTTTCAGCCCTTTTATTTTAGTTTTTGCTTCGGGTTTGGCTCTAAGTAGGTATAAATGGAGTTCTTAGTCTCAGCCATGATACCTTTTACTCAGAGGACTTATTTAGCCTTCAAAATTCAGTTTACAATGAAAAAAACTTATTTGATATCGATACCAGGAAATGAAAATTTGACTTACATCCATTCATTTTTCTTTCAGTCTACGGTTTCGCTTTAACTAGAAACAACTATTGCTTTTTAGTCTTTCGTGCCAACGTCCAAAGAGTCTGAGCTCCAGGGCCATGGATTAGTTTAAAAGCTTTCATTAAACCCGAGCCACGCCGGGCTATACTGCTAGTTTTATATAAGTCTAATAACAATTTACGAAGCGTAGCTTAAAGCCATAATTGATATAGCAAGGAGAAAATCTTGCTAAATTACATCACGCCGAAGTGCGCTTTATACATGTTTAATAAACGTAGAACAAGGTAATCTTGCCGCGGAAAAAATAATTTTGAAAAATAATATACTTGCCTTACAAAATCATCACTGTGCGGGGTGGTTGTGACTGAATAGTGAGTTCGGTCCTCACTGAGTGCCCGATACGTTCGGCCTTGTTCTACATCTAATCTACGCTTAGAAAATCCCTTTGGTTACTTCGACGTAGTGCAATAGTTAGGAAGGTTGTCTCGCTAGATCAGTTACGACTGAATAGGATGCTCGTGGATGTGCGTTGTGGTGCAGTGGATATCGACTCAGAATAGGGGAGCCAATTTCGAATTTCAGTTGAATTCTTTGCATTCACTTGCGCACAAATACCCGTCTCTTCTCTCCAGTTATGGGTTAAATAATAGGACAAATTGCGTTCTATGGCCTTGGCTGGCAACCAGTCTACCGCAGAATCCCACATATCTATCCATTTCACATCTGGGTATAATACACTGTAAAATATTATGATTTTTTTTTATTCACACTGTTTACATTGTTCCTGGATATTAATGCATCTCCATTCAGCTATGGGTTAAATACCAGGAAAGTTTGGGTTCTATAGCCTTGGTTGGCAACCCGTCTACCGCAGAAATAAATGGCACCCTACGGATTAGACAGTGTGTATCACGTATGTCACTTAACTGACTGACATTGTTGCTATATTCATGACGTTTCGGTCGTTGTGCGCTCGGGTCTTCTTCAGGCGATTGGAATTTTGAATTTTATTTTCTTCATTCTTTTATTTCGTTCAGTGTGGTAGATTGTTATTTTTGTTTATCACCCATGCCACTTCTGGATGTCTCAGTATCATTAAATCTAATTAATTAATTCCACTCTTTAACGTTGTGAATATGGCAACAAAGATGAGGACAACAGTCCAAGTAGTCTAAATAATTACAATACCTCATCTCAGAAATATAAACAAATATTAAGATTTTTGTTTGTTTATTTTTTTTTTTTTTACAATCTACATCATCATTGTTGACCCATGTTAACGCCGCATCTTACAGACTGAATATTCTTTAATGTCTATGTTAGAATATTGGCTCAGTAATAAAACACACAACTTATGCTTAACGATGGAATTATGTTCATTAAATAGTAATTAAGTTTGGTAGAAAGACATAAATTCACTATTCAGTTAACGTTTAACCAAACTAGATTTGTGTGGGCTGGCCACAAGACTTTTTAAGCAGCGGAAATGTGGTTCTACAGAAGGATGCTGCGGATATCGTGGACTGAGCATGAGGTGTTGGAAAGAATGGCAACAAAAAGGAAATTGATACTGAGCAGCAGGAAGAGATAACTGAAGTTCCTGGGACACGCAATGAGGAAGGAGAGCCTGGAAAACCTGATACTGGCTGGCCAAATAGAAGGAGAGAGTGACAGGGGAAGGCAGCGGATAACATATCTGCAGGGCCTGGTCAGATGGCTGACGGAACGGGGGTTAACAGGAGTAACGGGAGCAAACATACTAGAAGCCACAAGGGATAGGGAGACGTGGAGAACCATGATCACCTACGTCCTGAAAGGACAGGGCACATAGAAGAAGATCGCACCAAGCAAGGCATTATACTGCCACTGTTGTGCAGGGGGTTACATAGGAGGAAAGTTATGAGAAGGAGTGACAGAATAAAGGGGATGTCAGGAAGCGGGTAGGAGAGGGATAAGAATACTGCAGAAATGAGATGAGAGAGAGAGGGTGGGAGGATGCAAGTTAGATGACTATTGACTTTACATTTAAATTCTTGGAGATTGTAGCTGTCGGAGAAGCAAGTAAATGAGAGGGTATCCCGCAGGCGGAAAGTGCGAGAAAAGAAGCTGATGGAGTAGAATTTGCGTTTACATCTTATTGGTTTCACAGTAAAAGGATGGGATCTAGTTGCTTATCTTGGGGATCGAGTAAACTGTCGAATTAAAGAGGTCGGACTTTATATCTGTTATGGTTTCTTTTATTTCATTATCAGTTTTTTTAATTACATTATTGGTGCCTTTTATCAGTAATTTCTGGGTGTATAACTAATGGCGAGAAATGATGAATCAGTTTCAACGAGACTTAGACCATTGTGATAAACGACCGTAATCGACCCAGAATATGTATTAAAAAAAAAAAAAAAGTGGGGGACACAACACGATGGATAAAAACTATTAATAAAATGAGTTGTGATAATTTTTTTTTAATCATACCACTGATGTGCAGGGGGATACGTAAGAGTGAAAAGATTGGAAAAGAGAAAACCGGAAACCACATCCTAAACAGGGAACAAGGGAGGAGCCTCTTCACCTGTTCAATAGACGTGGGTGGAGTGTGAACCGGAAGGAAATGGTTGAAAATTAGGAGACTCAGCTATAAAATAAAAGACTGATTTTTTTTTCTGTTTCGTGATCTGATCTCACTTTTTAACAATTCGATATTTCCGTTGTTATCACAATAAGACGTATTACTTATCCACAATATCTCGTTACTACAATCTAGCTTTTCATCTGTTTCCTTTCAGACTTACTTCGACATTTTTACATGTGACAATAGTTAATTGTATCAATATAAATCCGAGAAGACCCCTGCAGAAAATATAATCACTTGAAAGATTCCTTCCTATATATATAAGCAGTGTATACAGACACCGGATGTGCGTTGTGGCGCAGTGGATATCGGCTCGGAACGAGAAATCGGGGAGTTCGAATTCCAGTTGAATTCATTGCATTCACTTACGCGCAAATACTCTTGGGAAAGGTATTAATCCGCATCTTCCTTCCAGTTATGGGTTAAATAACAGGACAGATTGGGTTCTGAACTGAAATGTGGTTCTACAAAAGAATGCTGCGGATATCATGGATCGAGCATGTGAGCAGCCTGTCTACCGCAGAAAGCAATGGCAACCTACTGCGGGATAATCTTCTGCCCAGTCAGTCATGACTCTTTCGAGACATGATCGCCCAAGCGTGTTTCACGTATGGCACTTAACTGACTGATACACACGCCAGAATTGGTTTCATTCACAAAACGAATAATTCACAACATAAAACATGAAAAAGTTTAATAAGCCACAAAAGTCTGTTTATCAAAACACTTGAATTATACATATGTTTGCTTATATGAAAAATGTTCACAAGGGACTTGCTATCTGAAATAAAAGGTAAAGTTTAGTACTTATCTTAATGATTTCCACTAGCTTAAATATGCACTAATTTTTACTTTGGCTGTCTGGGTACAAAGCGAGTAATTGACTTTCCGCCTAACGCCTCGTCAGATCACGTGACAGTTTCCTATTCGCGTGAATATCTATTTTTAGTTTTTACAGGGTTAGCCAAGAGGAGACAACTTTTCGTCTCTCGCAACATACTCTCATAACGTCAATAAATTAAACGCAGGTTATTTATAAAATAGTTTGATCCTTCATACATATTCTCAAAAAATTATCTATAATGTTCATTACTATGTACCGATAACCAATAGTAAGCAATACTAATGAGATGGATGGGCTTTTTTTTTCTTTTTTTGGCAACAAGATCATTAATCGTGGGGAAAATTCAGCAGTAGCTAGTCACACCCTCAAGTTAGTCTACATATTTCATACCTGATCTTTTTTGTCCGGTATGTGATGTCAGTACTTCAATATGGCAGTGAATGCTGGACAGTATAATTAAAGATGAAGGAAAAAGTTGAAGCAACTGAAATGTGTTTCTACAAAAGAATGCTGCGGATATCATGGATCGAGCCTGTGAGCAATGATGAGGTTTTTGAAAGGATGAAAAGGAAATTCATACTGAGCATTAGGAAGAGACAGCTAAAGTTCCTGGGACATGCAATAAGGAAGGAGGGCTTGGAGAAACTGATACTAACAGGATAGATAGAGGAAAAAAACAGACAGGGGAAAGCAGCGGATAACATATTTGAAGGGCCTGAGTGGGTGAATGACAGAACGGGGGTTGCGTGGTGTTACAGGAGAAAGTGTGCTAAGAGCCACCAGGAATAGGGAGTCCTGGAAGGCCATGATTGCCTATGACCTGAAAGGACAAGGCACATAGAAGATAGGTACAGATTACGGCAGCGGGTCGTTTCATAAAAGTGAAAATTTTCTCGTCTTGATATAACTTATTTTAGCAAGCAAAACTTAACTGAAGGAACTAAAAAAAAAAAAATACATTGCTCTCTGGATGGTGATTGCATCATGTATTGTACAGTAGTGGTTAAAAAAAAACTGGAGTCAACGGACTCCTTGATAAATATAAACGTACCACTGGGGGTACATCTAGCCGAGTTTTGGGACCCCTAGTTTCGAGTATTTGCACAAGACATACAGGCCTAATCATTGTATTGATAGTGTTCAAAAGTTTCTACGTGGCCTTGTGGGTGATGAATTATTACTCACCCTATCTCTCCTTTCTCACCAACAAAATGTCGCGAACCTCTCGCCATTTTGTTGCTGTGTATGTGTCTTGGTTCCACCAGATTAATTACTTTTGTATTTCATTAGTAAGGAATAAATTCCACTCGGACAGCATCATTCCCAAATAACTGCTGTTTTGTGGCAGACACACGTGTTACGAGGATGAATTTATATATAAAAATAATATTAATAACGTCTAACAAATTGTAGTAAGGGATTAATTATTTAAATAATTACTTGTTATTCCAAAAAAGTTTTAATTCATGAAGTAGTCAAAAAAACAAAACAAAAACAAAACAAAAAAAACAAAAACAAAACAAAAAAAACAAAAACAAAACAAAACAAGGAAATTAGAAATAGAACGTTTGGAAGGTACTAGAATGATCGCGAATGTTCCAGTAGAATCGAAAGAATTCGAAAGGTTCTAGAAATATGCAAATTAGATGTTAGCCCCTATAAAAATAGGTTTTGGGTAGTGAGTAGTTAGTTGTTACCAGGATTTGCTCTCATTATCAACTCCGGCTTTGATTCAAGGATTTATATCCAGCCGAAAGAATCTCTAAGCTGCCGAGCAACTAAACATGAAAGAGAACCTCATGGAACTATATCGGTAAATACATATTTTTGACTCTTTCATTGACCAAGCTAATAATTATTTTTATATACTCATTTAAGGATTTCCAAAAAGTATAGCACTTAACTTCTTTGCCAACTTAATTGGGTAAAGATACTTTACCTTACCTTCCCTTTCTCTCCTCCTAACACTTCACCTGCTAGTAGTAAACTGTTTTTCTTTTTGAATGCAAAAACTGTATATTTGTAAATATACTATTTGGTGTGTTTTGTGAATTAAATATTTGTCAGTGATTTATCTTTGAGCTTTGGTCAATCATCATTTTTTTCTTTTGTTACACTTAACACGTAACACACGGCAGAATGTTTTCATAATTCATTACAATCTTGACCTCATCAAGTCTAGGCTTAACCGTTATCTTTCCTACATAAAGTCATGAATCTCACTTCTTGTCTTACACTCATACGACACCGCATAGTAACCTTCAGTAGTTCTTGGACCTTGTATTAGGTGAATATTGTTATAAGGCCTCAATGAGAGAGATGCATTTCTTAATCCTGGAACACGGTCGTGATCAATGAAACAAAGAGCGTCGGTATCAGATACCCAACGACCGTGTTACAGGGTTAAGCATGGTAATTCAGCTTTGCTTTGTTGAGTGGATTCTCACGACTTAATGGTAAGCGGTTTCCCTGGATCAAAAGATAATACAGTTTTGCTTCCTATTGGGAAGCATATTTTCTTTATTAAAACGTTTGACCTCTATGCCTGTAGACATTAATTTTACGGCCCGAGAAACGGGTATGTCGATTCAAACACGTCTTTTTTTTTTTTTTGCACTTTTTACTTAATATCAAGTTCAGCCACTCAAGGTGGAGGATTACTGAATAAGATTATTGTATAAACCTGAGAGAAGACAGTAAGTGCATATTATGAGGATATGTAGGATAGATAAAGGTTGAGCCTAGACTTGATGGCGGGAAGAGTGTAGCAAATAGAGAAGCATCCCCTCGGGAGACTGTCCCACAGAGTAGCAGTTCTTTGGAAGAAGCTGTTCGAATGAAATACGAAACGGCCTTTATAGTAATAATAGTGTTGGATTAAAAACGTCCATTAATTGTGCCGTTCTCCTCAGTGTTCTTGACAGGCTCCAAAGGAGAGTCTGTAATGTGATAGGTACTGATCTGGCGGCTCGACTGCAGCCACTTCCCCATCGTCGAAATGTGGTCTCCCTTTGTCTGTTCTATAAATATTTTCATGGCTTCTGCTCGGACGAACTTAAGTCACTGGTGCCTCCTCAACAGGTGTTTACTCGTGCAACCAGATTGGCAACTGGGTCCCACACATTCACCGCCAGGTTAGCCAAATGCAGACGGCAATTCTACTCCTGCAGTTTCTTCTCTCGCACTTCCCGCCTGTGGAACTCGCTCCCATATTCTTGCTTTCCTGATGGCTACAACCTCCAGAAATTTAAATGCAATGTCAATACTCATCTATTAACCACTGGACTATAGCTCTCTCCCCACCCACGTATAACCTTCCCTTTCTCTCCACCTATGTATCTGTCATCGCACCTGCTTTCTCAGCTTTCTATTGTTCCTTTCTAACTAGTTTGTACTCCTCACTCTTTTCTAATTTATCTTTTTACAGTTATGTAGCCCCCTGCACATCAGTGGCATTTCTACCTTGCTCGGGGTGAAATGATTAAAAATATATAATCACGTTAAACATTATTCTTAGTGGATATCCTATTTGAGTAGACTCTATATATTCATTTATATTCACCTTCGGGCGTGAATATTCGAGAAATCTTATTACAAGAAAACATTGCTCTCTCTCAAACTTGCATATCTAAATCTAAACTTATTTATAAATGAAGCTTTTTGTGTGTGTGTGTGTGTGTGTGTGTGTGTGTGTGTGTGTGTGTGTGTGTGTGTGTGTGTGTGTGTGTCCGTTACCTATAGACTCCGAAACGGCTGAACCGATTTTCTTGAAAATTTACACAGTTGTACTATAAGCTTCTGCGAGTCTTCTTAGCCAGGTTTGGTGTCGAGGTACCTCCAATAAATATTGATAATCGAAAAAATCGGGTTATAGAAGGAGTGGTCCGATTTTAATCAAATTTGATACACTCATAGACAAAGACATAAGAAACGATATTCAGAAGTTTCAAGGTT
Organism: Ascarosepion bandense; assembly: GCA_037127315.1. Taxonomy (NCBI): domain Eukaryota; kingdom Metazoa; phylum Mollusca; class Cephalopoda; order Sepiida; family Sepiidae; genus Ascarosepion; species Ascarosepion bandense. The sequence goes on along the minus strand of JBBBDQ010000322.1, from coordinate 439,346 downwards.
GCAGTTCTTACAATTGTGCAGAAAATCGATAAATTATATATATATATATATATATATATATATATATATATATAAAGAAGGTAAGATGTTTGTGTGTGTGTCTGTTTATCTGCCTGTATGTCTATTTTTTCAGCCCTTTTATTTTAGTTTTTGCTTCGGGTTTGGCTCTAAGTAGATATAATTGTAGTTCTTAGTCTCAGCCATGATACCATTTACTCAGAGGACTTATTTAGTCTTCAAATTTCAGTTTACGACGAAAAAAACTTATTTGATATCGATACCAGGAAATCAAAATTTGACTTACATCCATTCATTTTTCTTTCAGTCTACGGTTTCGTTTTAACTGGAAACAACTATTGCTTTTTAGTCTTTCGTGCCAACATCCAAAGAGTTTGAGCTCCAGGACCATGGATTAGTTTTAAAGCTTTCATTACACCCGAGCAACGCCGGGCTATACTGCTAGTCTCAAGATAAGCTCGGGGCGCCTATAAAATTTCTCCAATATTCAGGCCGGTAGATGAATATAACTAAGCATACTGTTTGATACATAAATAATGCGCCTGCTCAAATCTATTATATGAGCGAGCTTGTGCCGTCCAAAATTACGGCAAAATATCTATGTCGATATGCCGTGTAAAATGACATTTTATATTATATTGATGTACCTATTACTGAATATCTTACATTAAGATATAAGAAAAAACAAAATAATTCAAAACCCCCCTGAGCGTGACAAGAGGGATATATATTTTTTCACTTTTTCTTCTATGTGCCCTGTCCCTTTAGGACGTAGCCGATCATGGCTTTCCACGTCTCTCTTTCCCTGGTGGCTCTTAGCACGCCTTCTCCTGTTGCACCATGCAACCCTCGTTCCATTATCCACCTGATTAGGTCCTTCAAATATGCTATCCGTTGCTTTCCCCTGTCTCTTTTTCCCTGTATCTGGCCTGTTAGTATCAGGTTCTCCAAGCTCTCCTTCCTCATTGCATATCTCAGGAATTTCAGCTGTCTCTGTCACCATCATTGCTCACATGCTCGATCCAAGATATTCGCAGCATCCTTCTGTAGAACCACATTTCAGTTGCTTCTAGGTTTTCCTTCATCTTTGATGATATTGTCTGACATTCACTGCCATACTGAAAATCTGATAACACATAGCAATCCAGTACTCTCTTTTTTGTTTTTAGCGAAATTGTCCTGTTTCTTAATACTTTACTCAACTTCTGGAATGCTCTTATGCCATGCCAATTCGCCTTCGGATCTCAGTGTCGCACTTTCCGTCATTTGTTATAACACTTCCCAGGTATTTAAATTTTTGTACCTGCTTGATTCTAGTATCTCCGACCTACACTCCGACAATTATTGCAAAAAGAAAAAAAAAAAAAAAAAGGAGGGGGGGGGACACTGTTAAAGAGCAAACACGCGGCAAGAGCTGGTAGTAAAGAGAATGAACTGAGCTAACACTGCCTCGCTATTGTCTCTCTCAATGAACGTGCAATAAGGGGTGCATATATAGAAAGATGTATTTTACGCTTTTTAATAAATGAATAAAAATTAGGTGTTTATTTCAAATAAGTGCCCACTATAATAACGCTTGAAGTAATCTTTTCTACTGTAATAAGGACCTGTGTGTATATAACCGTAGAGAAATCATTAATGTGTGTCGTCACCGGAATAAATTTAAATTGCAATAATTATTCCATTCTTCCATTTAATCACAATAGAAGTTGTTCTTTACATAAATTAGGTTTTTAAAATTTGGCGAAGCAGTAACCTTTTCCCTCCTACCTACTATTACTAACCCAATGGTCAAGCCACATGCCTCCCACTACCATAACAGAAATTACTACTAAGATTCCTCTAGATTAACCCTATAATAGCCAACATTCCCCACCCCTTCCTTTATTAACCGCTGCCTCCAGCATTAGAATATTTCCTCACTCTTTGATTAAATGGGGTCGACAATGCATGCCTTAAACTGACATGTTGAAAATGGCTATTCCCCGCTAAATTTTATCTGAATTTACATACAGTGGGCACTTTATATAATATTGGGCACTTTTTTTTTAATCGTATCACCCCGAGCAAGGCGGTAACGCCACTGATGTGCAGGGGGCTACGTAATAGTGAAAAGATTGGAAAAGAGAAAGCCGGAAACCACATCCTAAACAGGGAACAAGGGATGAGCCTCTTAACCTGTTCAGTAGACGTTATTTCAAATAGACGCCCAATTTTTTTAAATCTATTAAAAAGTGTAAAAGATATCCATCAGCTTACGCATTTAAGAAAATCTAAGTAAAGAAAATATGTCATTCGGCAGGAATCAAACCCGTGCTCCCCTTTGTAGGGGAGAAACTACCATTTGATCCGGTATACTTGCTTCACTTTAATTAAGCAAGCACATCTCCTTCACTCAGATTATTTTTCTCAGAAGCCTGATTATTTGTTTTTCCCGAGAAATCATATCACTCGATTCTGTACCGGAAAGGTAAACAAAGCAATTCCTAAAGAATTAACGGATTTAATTTTAATTCACATTTTGAGAATTTCAAACGATATTATAGCGGACAATATTTATATAGACGCCCTATTTTTATTTATTAGAAAGTGTGTATTACGTTTATAAGCCCGCGCATTCGAGAAATTACGTTTCGGATACGAATCTGAGTAGATTACACAAACCCCTTACGTATATTATCTGAAGGCCCGCATTCTTCATAATGGTCTTTTCGATTTGTTCTCCCGCCATTATTCAACGTCTACGCTTGACTTAGTTCAGTATGAATTCCCCAATGATGATCGAACTCACTACAGCAATAATTATCTGATTTTAAGCAACTGCTAAACTTGGTATAGTATGGCACAAGGCTGTAATAATGGTGCACACAATGAGAATCAGACACACTACGGTAGTAATGGTCTCAGCTAGTTTGCAAACATTTGCTTAAGATTTTTAACACTAAGCCAAAGTTGGTTTGGCACAGGGCCATAACGGAACATCCAGTGAGGATCAAACTCGTTACACCCGAGAATTTGTTCGCATATTCAACTTTCTATCTCTTGCTCTACGGTGGGCGAACTGATGTGTACTACGCTGTGTTTAGTGCGGACGAAGCCCCTACCGAGGATCGAACCATCTAATGTGGTAATGGTCTTGCTAATCACAGAACCCATCCACACTCACTCCACGTCTCGTCCACAAAATGTAATTTTCTGTTTCTTTATTCAGCGTAGTTCATCCCAAGGTCAAAATCTCCGAATCTTTTGAGTCAAATCCTGACCTCGCTATCTCAGTTAATCATTTAACCCCATGACCACGAAATCTCAAAACCAAATACCCCAAAAGGTCAAGTGGCGCTGGTGCTACGTGGTAGGCAATCTTTTTGATCGCCTACAGCACTGATATCTTCAAAAGAAGGGGCTACTGACAGTGTGCCAATTGCCATATGGCAGTCATCCGAATAATCTAGCGTAATCTTGTGTAATTGACTTGTTAAAACTTACCGTGCGGAAGGAGGTGCACATTGTTGTGTTGGCCTGAGGGGGCTGAATACAGTGACACCAGACCTTCAACAGCGGAAAGTCGATATGGAAATGGGGTCATTAGTAAAATTTACTCTTGTTTTGTTTTTAAAAGCTTAGTTGAAATTTATGGCACAAGGACGTAAAGGACTAGTCATGCTTCTGCTTAGTTTACTTGTTTGTTTCCCAACTTAATAATTGTTCATCTAATACAAGGCTCGAGAGCCACTCAAGGTAGATCATGAGTAAATGAGGTTATTGCATAAATGAAAGAGGAGGAGGTAAGAACTGTAATTTTGAGAATTTGTGGTGCAGTGGATATCGGCTTGGAACGCAGAAATCTGGGAGCCGAGTTCGAATTCCAGCTGAATTCATTGCTTTCACTTACGCGCAAATACTATTGGGAAAGGTATTAATCCGTCTCTTCCTTCCAGTTATGGGTTAAATAACAGAACAGATTGGGTTCTATAGCCTTGGTCGGCAACCAGTCTACCACAGAAAGCAATGGCAAACTACTGCGGGATAATCTTCTGCCCAGTCAGTCATGTCTCTTTCGAGACATGATCGTCCAAGCGTGTATCACGTATGGCACTTAACTGACTTAACGGTTGACCCAAGTCAAGGGATCAAAGAAGCATCCTCTCGGGAGTCTTTCACAAAGTGGCTTTTCTTAGGGAAAAGCTATCCGAATGGAATTTTCTTAATAACGAAACACGAAGGAAATGATTTGTCATAATGTACGTTGCATAGCGGATCTTAGCTGTGAAGGTCTGAACTGGCAGAACTGAGGAATGCTGTTTGTCAAAACATTTGCCATAGACATAGTGACAGAATAGCGAGGGGCTAGCAACATGTCATCTGTAGGAAAGGGATTGTAAAATGGAAAATAATTTATCACCCACATGGTCTCGTAGTCAGTCAGTTAAGTGCCATACGTGATACACGCTTAGGCGATCATGTCTCGAAAGAGACATGATCGCCCAAGCGTGACTGGACAGAAAATTATCCCACAGTCCCATAACTGAAAAGAATAGACGGATTAATACCTTTCCCAATGGTATTTGCGCGTATGTGAATGCAATGAATTCAGCTGGAATTCGAACTTGGCTCCCCGATTTCTCGTTCCGAGCCGATATCCAATGCACCACAACGCGTTTGAAATCTATAAAAACTGGAAAGTGAGGTCAAACACATATCTTTAAAATTTTCATTATATTCATATCTACTCTGTTTTTGTATCCTAATCTAAACAAAACGATTTTATAAACTTTTTATCGAAATCCGTTACAATGTGGAATAACTACGACATATTTTTAAAAATTTATACTCGTATTTGGATAGGTTCTCTGTTTTTAAACAAACATACTGTTTAATTATAAAAACAAACAGGACTGAAAAGCGTTAAGGTGGATAGAGTTCTTTGGGATCGATTTCTGAACTGGTAAGGAGAGGCCTGAGATACAGGTGTCACCTGAAAGTCTTCAGGACCTCGAACGTTTGAATTTTGTTTAACTGCATATCAACCTCTGTGGGTTATTTAATGCCAATAAGATATTTTTTTAATATTTAGTTACAGTGAGAAGGTGGATTTAGTAATTTTGATGAAACTTTTTTTTTTTTTATAGAAAACTGAAGATATCTTCTAGTTTTGAATTTAAAAATGTATTACTGGAGATAATTTTTTTTTCTTGAAAAATGTATATTTTTTCTATATAAAGTTCATTTTTATACTTTCCTAGTGTTTTGACCCCAGTTAACTATTTGCCCATACCTGGGACCCTGACAGGTGCTACTACTCCGGGTCAAGGTAAACCTCGGAACAACAGCAATTAAGAGGTGATTCCATTCTCCTCACAACCTCCCATTCAGAGGCCTTGCTGCTGGATGCAATTGACCGTTATACCCAGGAGCAGAATTCGAACGTAAACGCAAGAACATTATGTAAATATGGGCAGCTAGAAATACGTGTGACAATAGATCTGCGAGATATCTGCAAATGTAACTTTGGTATCAATTACTGAAGTGGAGAGATGCATCTGTTGAAAACTCCTTAAGGACTCATACAGTGAATTTAGCAGTTAAAGACTTCTATTTTAGCTGTTTGATAACGTGACCAGTTTTTCTAAGGATTTAATGAAGGTGACGTATTTTTAGAATTCAGAAGGAGGAATAGAGAAAGAAAGAAAAAAAGAGGCATGTTTTAAAAGGGAATCTGACGTATGTATAAGTTCGGTCAAAAACGCCGACACTGAACGAGAAACTCTTTGCTGTCAATAGATTTAATGAGCAGAAGGTACATCTATTCGAGGTTTCAACACATCTATAAATACGTCAAAGTATGGTATACTGAGAAAGTTTATCTGCTTAGAACCTAAAATCAATTGAACTCTTTCAATACAAAAAGAGATTGAAATTGTCTATATGTCTCTCAGCTGTCAATGTGCCTCATACTAACTTGGAGCGAGTTGCCCTGGATAGAAATAACTATTGGTATTTGTGCGAAAGTGGCAGCAGGAATTTTGAAATCAGTCATATTTATCGGCTTAGAGACGAAAGACAACCGCGAAAAGCGTCAAATATTCCTTTTCCAAGGTCCACGCTGTTACACAATATGTGGGCTTATATGCAAGTCACTAGCGGAATTGAAGTGTCACATCAGACACAAACAGAAATAGAATGAGGTTGTCGGATTCACACACGTCGAAATCTCTTGAGAATCCATCGTCCTCTCTATTATAATAAAGAGATATATATATATCTATATATATATATATTTAGTATATCGAGGCAGCAAGTAATTTTCTAAACATATTCTATTAAATATAAGAGACAATGAATGTCTATTATGTTTAATCATGAGCCGTTCTAAACGTCGTATTTTTGCTTTAATTTCAGTTGAAAATAAAGACAAAAATTCTCCAACATTTGGATAATTATTTATTGGTTTTCTTCTAAGCTTTCGGCTCACATGAGCCATATTCAGAGAGGTTGTTTAAACTGAAATATTATAAAATCCACCATCACCGACGATTTTATTTTGTGTTGACATAAAACTCTGCTTGGCAACGGCAATAGTTACCAAAAATAATAAACGCAGTTCTTAAGTTTGCGATGCGGTTTTATGACGTCACATCGCGGGATAGCGCGAAATGATAACAAAACCATGTAGTCAAATGCAATGTAATATGTTATTTCCTGTTTTAAAGTTGATTTTATTGATTGTTGGTTGTTTTGATTTGATGTACATGGCCTCCAATATCCGCAGGTTACTCTTACTTCCTCTTACTATTGCCGTTGCCAACCAAAAGTGCTAAAAAAACTAATTTTGTATTGACTAATTTTGTATTCTCCTTCTTGTATTAACAAAAACTACAAAATTTATTTATTAGTCAAATTTAAAAGAATCTGTTTTTAAAACTTTGTTTAAAGCTATAATTTCTGAATAAGTTCCGAATTTATTCTAAAAAAGGGCTTGTAGTAAAAATTACTCGCAATACATTTCTGTGGACAAAAAAAATTATTTTGTCGAAAAATATTACAAACAATACATTTTTGAAGGAAAACTATTACCAGCAATACATTTTTGATGATAAATAATTCCAGCCATACATCACTGTTAAATATTACCGATAATACATTTTTGGAGAAAAAAATATTACGAGCACTATATTTTTAACGAGAAAATTTTAATATTAATACGTTTTTAAAAAGGAAAAAAAAAGTTCAAACAAATAAATCTAAATAGAATAATGAAGTTCCTTTAAATTAAGGATGTAAAGCTCTCTCTCTCTCCTTTCTTCTTTATCACTCCCTCTTTCCCGTGCCAATTCGTGCTTTTGTCAATTACCATGAAATAACGCGACTGTCTTAATTTTTCTTGTATATATATATATATATATATATATATATATATATATATACATATATATATATACACATGTATAGTTTGTTTAAACATTATTTTTATTAGATGCTCGTATTTGAACAACACATCACACAATAAGTCCCGGGCCTGACATAGATGGTGCCACTACTAAAAAAAAAAACTATATGATTTTTATGAAGTACTAACCTTCCAATGGCACGTGACAACATTTTGGTCCAAACGGATTATTAGTTTACAAATTTAAAAACGTATTAATATTAAAATTTTCTCGTTAAAAATATAGTGCTCGTAATATTTTTTTCCAATCTGGGGTCAAAACATTATGAAAGTATAAAAAAGTAGACTTTTATCGAAAAATATACATTTTTGAATACAAAACTAGAAGACATCTTCAGTTTCTAAAATTAAAAAAAGATTACAAAAAAAAACTTTTCATCAAACTGACTATAACCGAACATTAAAAAAAACCCTTTAAACCCTAACATTTTGGTATTAAATAACTTACAGGGGTTGATATGCCTTTAAACAAAACTCAAACCTTCCCCCTATCCATCCTGTGAGTATCAAATTCTCCAAATTCTCCAAATCATCCCTCATTATATGTCCCAGAAACTTCAGGTATCTCTTCCTAATGTTAAGTATCAGTTTCCTTTTCGTTTCCATCGTTTCCAAAACCTCGTCATTGCTCAAATTTTCAGTCTTTCTAGGGTATTCTCGCCTGTTTAATATGCAAGAAAGCAATGAAGGAGACAAGATGTGATGCATTTTGCGTCCCAAAACAGAGAAGTGTTAAAGAAAATGGGGGAGGGGAAGACAACATAAAAGAGAACATATCGAAGGCAAAATGAACAAGGTAAGGTAGCGAGTCAACTACTTGACAAGCTTGTGTGAGTGGATGGCTGAACTAGAGTGGGATGTATGACAAAAAGACGAACGTTACTAAGAGCTATAAAGGATGGAAAGTTGTGGAGAGGTATGATCGGTCTCAAGGTAGACGCAGCGTATAAAAAGTTTTTGGATTACTGTCATCCTTATTGTGTGTGTGTGTGTGTGTGTCCATATACGAGGGTCATTCAATAAATAAGGTGAATTCTTCGGTATAAGGACTTCTAATACAGGTAGAAGCTTACTTTTATTTTTATTTTTCAAAGTAGTCTCCCAGCAGTGTCACACACTTTCCCATTTGTGCATATGCTTCCGTATTCCCTCAACTTAAAAATATTTGGACTGATATCTCAGCCAATCGCTCACAGCAATTTTGACTTCATCGTCACTTTCAAACTTCGTGCCGCTCGTGAACACTTTCAAGAAACAAAAGAGGTGAAAGTCTGAAAATGCAAGGTCTGGGCTGTAAGGAGGATGAAGGAGCAGTTCCCATCTCAGCTCGTTGATTGCCTGCACCGTTTGGGCTGCTGTGAGCTGATCATCGAGTAGGCAAGGTCATCATGGACACTTTTGTGTGCTGTCCCAACAGATAGGCTCAAAGTCCTTGCAATGTCATCCAATGCCACCCTTCTGTCAGACTGAATGAGGTCATTGACGGATTCGATCACCTCAGGAGACCTCATTTCTGTAGGCATCCTAGGCCAGTCTTCATCCTCAACACTGCACCGTCCTTCTTTAAACAATTTAGCCCACTTTAGACATTTTTTGGCTGAAAAATGTGGCACCATACACATTTGACATTCTCTTATGAATTTCAACTGGCTTGCACCCTTCAACAAACAGAAACTTGATAACTGACCTCTGTTCAATGTTTGAGCATGTTTCTTGGTCGGCCATCTTTGTTAATCTCCAAAACTCTCAATTTGTTTTTTCAATCTGAAAAAAAAAAAAAAAAAAAAAAAAAAAAATTAAATCCATTCGAAAAAGAATTAAAGGAAAAATATTTTAAAAAAGTAAGCTTCTATCTGTATTAGAAGTCCTTATACCGAAAAATTCACCTTATTTATTGAATGACCCTCGTATATAATATTTATTTGGACAGCTTTCATTGAATATGACTGACAAGAAAATTTATATTTTTTTATTGAGTTTTTCTAGTATTCAGTGTTCGTCTTGACTAATTTTCCGAATGTCGAGAGCTCTTTTTCGCCTGGGGGGAAAAAGTTGGTGTTATAAAGCTCTTTCAACCTCAGACCTACGCTGACTATTGGTTAATACCTAACAAGTATCATTCATAGGTAAATTTTGTCAGCGCAACCTACTCTAAATGGAAGAGGATGTAATTCTTGGTGCCCACTGCATCACATGCAACCAAATCGGGGTCTCTTGTCGGGTTGAACCGATTCTCCGTTCAGTCAGTCAGTTAGGCGCCATACATGAAACACGCGTGGGTGTTCATGTCTATTTTAGAACTAGACAGAAGATTTTCCCGCAGTAGGTTGCCATTTTTTTCTGCGGTAGACTGGTTGCTAACTAAGGCTACAAAACCCAATCTGTGCTGCTATTCAACACATAGCTGGACGGAGAAGAGATGAATTAATACCTCTCCCAAGAGTATTGTGCGAAAGTGAATACAACGAATTCAGCTTGAATTCGAACCAGGTTCTCCGGTTTCTCATTCCGATCTGATCCGTTATACATATTCTTCATTATTTTCGTTTGATGAGATTTCATAATTTTCAAGATGATTGTTGTTAAGTAAACTGTCGGGTCTCTGCATTCACAACTTTTGTTTTTATTGCCTTTTTCGTTTTCTTTTTATCCAGTGTCGGATTTTGCTGCAACACCTTGTATTTGCTTTGACTGATATATTGCTGCTTGCTTTGTGTAAATTTTTGTTGATATACATATATTGATATTTGTTTTTCTGCATGTATGGTATGGGATTTCTTTAACAACAAGTACCGTATTTTTATTTATTTATTTATTTTTATTATTATTACCATATGTATCGGTGTTCACCGATACCAGTAGATTTATTTGTAGCTATTAAAAATTTGCGGTGCTACTATAGCGTGAGGTCTGTTTCAGTATGCCATCTACCCAGGTGCAGCGCGGAGGTCTGTCGTGCCCCTCCCCTCATGTGGACATCAAGTCAGATGGACATTACGTGGATCCAGTGACAGGAGCACACACCCAGGCAATTAGTTCGATGCTAAAACAATAATTCTAAAATAAAAAAAAAATGCGATGTGTTGGTAGCCAGCTGTTCCAGTCACATCTTGATCATTTTTGCGGGAAGATGAGAAAAAAAATTCCAATGATCCATTTGTGGCATTCTTGGAAGATATACGAAGTGTTTCTAGCTAAAATAAATATATGTATTGTATTTGATAGCGTGTTTGTTTTCACCTCTCTACCTTTTGATATAAATAGTATATAGATATATAAATATTGATATAAGGATTAAATGAATATCTCATTCAGTAATGAATTAGAGCACTCTGGCTACTGGCGTATGATACACCATACGTTAAGTCTGCCTCCTTCTACCGAGCGCCCATAGCTCAGAGATAGAATCACAGACTGATGCTAATTCGGTCGGCTTTCAATCCTGGGTTAAAAGCAGTCGGATGTCTAACCGTACTGAAGAGCTGTGATACAGCGAAAAAGATCTGTCTACGGATGACTGTATGTATATATATATATATATATATACATACATACATACATACATACATACACACACAATATTATATAATATTTCGATGCTGCGGTAGACCTCACGCTATAGTCGAAACGGGAGGTAGACCTCATGCTGTAGTATCACCGAATTTACTGTGTGTGCAGGTGTTGTTCACTGAAAAACAACTAAAACAATTTTCAATAAATTCATAATGTACTGTAATGTAATATCCCTCCCCCCCCCACAAAAAATGCTAATTAAACTTACCTGACTTTTTTTAAAAATAAAAATTGCCAGTCATATAATTCGTGCTAAGTGTCTGTGTCCGTTACCTATAGACTCCGAAACGGTTGAATCGATTTTCTTGAAAATTTACACAGTTGTACTATAAGCATCTGCGAGTTTTCTTAGCTAGGTCTTGTGTCGAGGTACCCCCCGATAAATATCGAAAATCGATAATCGAAAAAATCGGGTTATAGAAGGAGTGGTCCGGTTTTAATCAAATTTGATACACTCATAGACAAAGGCAAACGATATTCAGAAGTTTCAAGGTTGCAGTTCTTACAATAGTGCAGAAAATCGATAATATATATATATATATATATATATATATATATATATATATATATATAAAAGGCAAGATATTTGTGTGTGTGTCTGATTATCTGCCTGTATGTCTGTATTTTTTTCAGCCCTTTCATTTTAGTTTTTGCTTCGGGTTTGGCTCTAAGTAGCTATAATTGTAGTCCTTAGTCTTAGCCATGGTACCATTTACTCAGAGGATTTATTTAGCCTTCAAAATTCAGTTTACGACAAAAAAACTTATTTGAGATCGATACCAGGAAATCAGAATTTGACTTACATCCATTCATTTTTCTTTCAGTCTACGGTTTCGTTTTAACTGGAAACAACTATTGCTTTTTAATCTTTCGCGCCAATGTCCAAATAGTCTGAACTCCAGGACCATGAATTAGTTTTAAAGCTTTCATTACACCCGAGCAACGCCGGGCTATACTGCTAGTGTTCCATAAAAGTAAGGTTATAATTTTTGGTTGTGATGTATGCATTTTTTAAAAAAATATTTCATGCCAAAATATGAGTGCGTTCAATTGGTCTGTTTTCATTTTAAAAGACAACTAATAAACAACAAGGTTATTATTTAACACCTGCTATCGTCAATCTTGTAAAGGTTGATCCAACGAAACTTTGCAAATTAACAAGGTTTAAAATTTGGAGATTTATATTAACTATAAATTTATTATGACAAATGTATGTGCTGAGGTATGACAGACAAATGTTAAAATTAATCTGTCAGTATCAGTCAATCAAGGCATAGTATTTGGTCCTGTAAAAAAAAAAAAAATTAGATACTTTCACAAGACATATTTAACATATTCTAATGTGAAAAAGCAAGTTATTATATATATGGGACATTCCACCAACATTCACAGGTGTGCCGCTCAGACAAATTTACTTCCATGATCAAATCTATTCATAAATCTCAAATTTTCTCTTTAATAGATTTTGTGTAGTACATGCTTAAAAAAATACACACAAAACATCATTGAGAAAATAGCGTTACGAGTTCAAATTTAAATTTGAGAACACACGGAAATAATTGAACAGCTGTCATTTTCTCAACAGTACTTTGTTTTGTTTTGTTTTTTTGCAATACGAGTTTTTCTTAATAAATCTTGACTTAGATTGAAACAAGTTTTCGAATAGGTTTTCCTAGATTGCTATTTTAATTTCAAATACATTTATTCATATGTCAATTTTCTCACGAACATAGAATAGAAGAATCTCTGGGTGTTAAGTGGGATAAAAGATCGAAGTAGTAACATTACTGCACAAAGACCCAAGTGCACAGAAAACTAATCGTGTTGATCTTTATAACAAATGAACATTTATATTACACGTAAGTGGAGTGAGAATGGGTGATACTTTATGTAAATACTAGCAGTATACCCCGGCGTTGCTCGGGTGTAATAAAAGCTTTAAAACTAATCCATGGTCCTGCAGCTCAGACTCTTTGGACGTTGGCACGAAAGATTAAAAAGCAACAGTTGTTTCCAGTTAAAGCGAAACCATAGACTGAAAGAAAAATGAATGGATGTAAGTCAAATTTTGATTTCCCGGTATGAATATCAAATAAATATTTTTCGTCGTAAACTGAATTTTGAAGGCTAAATAAGTCCTCTGAGTAAATGGTATCATGGCTGAGATTAAGAACTACAATTATACCTACTTAGAGCCAAACCCGAAGCAAAAACTAAAATAAAAGGGCTGAAAAAATACAAATATACAGGCAGATAAACAGACACACACACAATCTTGCCTATATATATATATATATATATATATATATATATATTATTGATTTTCTGCACTCCTTCTATAACACAATTTTTCGATTATCGATTTTCGATATTTATCGGGTGTACCTCGACACAAAACCTAGCTAAGAACACTCGCAGACGCTTATAGTACAACTGTATAAATGTTCAAGAAAATCGGTTCAGCCGTTTCGGAGTCTATAGGAAACGGACACACACACAAATTCCATTTATAAATAAGTTTAGATTTGAAGAAAGGTGGATAGAAGCTTTCTGAATTTTGTTTGTGTAATGGCGGGCAAAATGTTTCCAATTAGTAAATTGGATTCCAAATTAAACATTTGTTTGGCATCACTGGATGTGCGTTGTGGTGCAGAGGATATCGCCTCGGAACGACAAATCGGGGAGTCGAGTTCGAATTCCAGTTGAATTCCTTGTATTCACTTACGTTCAAATCCTCTTGGGAAAGGTATTAATCCGTCTGTTCCCTCCAGTTATGGGTTAAATAACAGGACAGATTGGATTCTATAGTCTTGGCTGGCAACCAGTCTACCGCAGAATGTAATGGCAACCTACTGCGGGATAATCTTCTGCCCAGTCAGTCATGTCTCTTTCGAGATATTATCACCCAAGCGTGTATCACGTATGGCACTTAACTGACTTGGCATCACTATCAGATAGTAATGGCAGGGGACATAAGCATAGGTGTAAAGAGATAGGCACTAATTATTTAAATATTCCATATCTAAATCTATCTAAACTTATTTATAAATGGAACTTTGTGTGTGTTTCTGTTACCTATAGACTCCGAAACGGCTGAAGCGATTTTCTTGAAAATTTACACAGTTGTGCTATAAGCGTCTGCAAGTATTCTTAGCTAGGTTTTGTGTCGAGGTACCCCCAATAAATATCGAAAATCGAAAAAATCGGGTTATAGAAGGAGTGGTCCGATTTTAATCCAATTTGATACACTCATAGACAAAGACATAAACGATATTCAGAAGTTTCAAGGTTGCAGTTCTTACAATTGTGCAGAAAATCGATAATATATATATATATATATATTATATATATAAGGCAAGATGTTTGTGTGTGTGTGTGTGTGTCTGTTTATCTGTCTGTATGTCTGTATTTTTTTTCAGCCCTTTCATTTTAGTTTTTGCTTCGGGTTTGGCTCTAAGTCGGTATAATTTTAGTTCTTAGTCTCAGCCATGATACCATTTACTGAGAGGACTTATTTAGCCTTCAAAATTCACTTTACGGCGAAAAATCTTATTTGATATCGATACCAGGAAATCAAAATTTGACTTACATCCATTCATTTTTCTTTCAGTCTACAGTTTCGCTTTAACTGGAAACAACTAATGCTTTTTAGTCCTTCGTACCAACGTCCAAAGAGTCTGAGCTCCAGGACCATGGATGAGTTTTAAAGCTTTCATTACACCCGAGCAACGCCGGGCTATACTGCTAGTCACATCATAAACGAATCTACGAATAGAAAAAGTTTCTGCTTTCCTTCCCAAGGCCAGCCAGTGTACATATGGGAGTCATGAGCTATGCTGTTGATATACACTACCGTCCATAATTATGAGACAACCATAGTTTTAAAATTAAAAAAAAAAAGTATTTCATACTATTTTTAAGTGGATAATTCTAAATGAAAATAGAATTGTTCTTTTGTTATTATTACTTTGCAAAATTTTGCAAGGCAAGGAAGTAAAAATGAACTCGTCCGAATCGCCCTAAATTTTTTTCATTCTTTCATTGATGAAACTGCCATATAGGTAATTATTAAATATTTATGAATTCATTTGATGCACATGTTAACAAAAGAATCATTCTATTTTCATTTACAATTATTCACTTGGCAATAAATACTAAAAAATAGTATGAAATACATCATTTATTTAAGACACTGGGGTAGCCTAATAATTATGGCCGGTAGTGTAGATGTTCATAGTTAAGATAAGAATGATCTTGAACGAAGAGCTAATAAAAAAAAAATTGGTCTCGTCTATTAAGTGTTCGAGAAATAATACACAAGATAAACATTTCCAAAACCAGAAATTATGACTTGGAATTCGAATGAAACCAGTGATAGCGCGTATTTTGAATAAATCTAAACTTATTTATAAATAGAACTTTGTCTGTGTGTGTGTGTGTGTGTGTGTGTGTGTTTCTGTGTCCGTTACCTATAGACTCCGAAACGGCTGAACCGATTTTCTTGAAAATTTACACAGTTGTACTATAAGCGTCTGCGAGTGTTCTTAGCTAGGTTTTGTGCTGAGGTACACCCGATAAATATCGATAATCGAAAAAATCGGGTTATAGAAGGAGTGGTCCGATTTTAATCAAATTTGATACACTCATAAACAAAGACATAAGAAACGATATTCAGAAGTTTCAAGGTTGCAGTTCTATCCTTGGATGATTTGACTCTGATATTGGAAATCGATACCCCGATATCCTACCGGGTTTGATCAAAATCAGTTTTTCAGCCCTTTTATTTTAGTTTTTGCTTCGGGTTTGGCTCTAAGTAGGTATAATTGTAGTTCTTAGTCTCAGTCATGATACCATTTACTCAGAGGACTTATTTAGCCTTTACGACGAAAAAAAACTTATTTGATATCGATACTAGGAAATCAAAATTTTATTTACATCCATTCATTTTTCTTTCAGTCTACGGCTTCGCTTTAACTGGAAACAACTATTGCTTTTTAATCTTTCGTGCGAACGTCCAAAGAGTCTGAGCTCCAGGACCATGGATTAGTTTTAAAGCTTTCATTACACCCGAGCAACGCCGGGCTATACTGCTAGTCATTAAAAAAAAAATCAGTGTAGAATTATAAATACTTGTAATACTTCCGTGTGTGGATCAATTTATGTAGGAAATAAAGACGTTGAATATAAATAGGCTGCGCTAGGAGTAGATTCGCCCAACGCTGCAAGTTACTACAAAACTAAAACATTAACCGAGGAACTTTAGCCAGGTTCTTAAATGTCCTCGCCAGACCAAGACTTTTGTATGGATATAATGTATAGCGCCAAACACGCTGAGAAATATCTAAACTGTTAATTGTATCCAGTCACTTCCTCAGGTCAATTATTAAAAATGTCTTCGAGTAAATGAAACCTGTCAATATTACTGAAGACCACTTTCCTTTAATCTCGAGGACTGGCGCTATATAATCATAAACAATGGACTGTAGCAAATAACAGAAACCACACCAATTGAGGACTTTCAACAATAGCAACAACTAAAATTGACAGCACATGGAACTCGAAGAGAAAATAATAATAAGAAGAATAAAGATGTTGACACTCCACACTACTTTAAATAATAGATTAGGAAGGAAATCCCCATCTATAATGGGAAGAGCAATGACAGTTACTGGGCTTCAGAAACCTATTTTCCTGAAAGTTAGTTTTTTAGAGAAAGTTTATAAATTTTAACCAATGTAATACTGACTTGCTCGGCCAAGGGAAGTCAAATATTTCCTTATGGCTAACATTACCATGCTGATCACTCTAGAAGCTGCACTTGAAACCTAACTAGATGCAGGTCAAAGGGACGAATGCTACAAACATTCATTTTATATTCATTCATAGATTTAAAATAAAATTATGATTATCGCGAGAAAATGTTAATTCCTATAAGGACGAAATCAAGATGTTAACGTCCCACACAATTTCAATCACAAAAGTTAGTAAGGAATTTCCCGTCACAACTGGAAAGAGTGAAATACAATCAGAGTACATGAGTCATCTATTTTTCTTGGAAAAAAAAAACTTTAAGAGAAAGATATAAATTTCAACCGATGGTAGCACTGGCTATTCGGTCAATGAACGCTGAATATTTCCTTATAAAGAAACGGCTAATATTAACACTACTAAACATATCTTTACTGGGAACTGCAAATGCGATATCACTGAAAATAATTGGTATTGCTTCAATCAGGTGTGTCAATTGTTTGATTAGCAACCTTGTATCATTAGCATTAACGTTTTAAGAACAATAATTATTGTACATGTCTTTAGTATGGGCCAGTAATTCGGTACACCAGATGACCCAAAGCTCTAAGAATTTTAGTTGGGTTATTAAGATTCATATGGATATGTAACACTATCTCGAAACAGACGAAACATTGTGATAATAGCAACCTCGCTGTTATTAGCATGAATGTATTTAACATGGAATATCACAGTGACACGAATTTTTTTTTAATCGTATCACCCCGAGCAGTAATGCCACTGATGTGCAGGGGGTTATATAAGAGTAAAAGGTTAAGTAGAGGAGAGTGAAGAGGAAGACGAACCAGTTAGAAAGAAGCAAGAGAAGGATGGGAATACAGGTGGGATGACAGTTGCAAAAGTGGAGAGAAAGGAAAAATATACGGGGTGGTGAAAGAACTAGAGTCAAGTGGTTAATAGATGAGCATTGACATTGCATTTAAATTTCTGGAGGTTGTAGCCATCAGGAAAGCAAGAATATGGGAGCGAGTTCCACAGGCGGGAAGTGCGAGAGAAGAAACTGCAGGAGTAGAATTGCCGTCTGCATTTGGCTAACCTGGCAGTGAATGTGTGGGACCCAGTTGCCAATCTGGTAGCACGAGTAAACACCTGTTGAGGAGGCACCAGTGACTTAAGTTCGTCCGAGCAGAAGCCATGAAAATATTTATAGAACAGACAAAGGGAGACCACATTTTGACGGTTGGGAAGTGGCTGCAGTCGAGCCGCCAGATCAGTACCTATCACATTACAGACTCTCCTTTGGAGCCGGTCGAGAACACTGAGATGAACAGCAGGAGCGCGTGACCATATATGGCAGCAGTATTCCATACAAGGACGAATGGTTGATTTGTATATATGCAGGATAGATTCAGGCGGGGAAAAACATTTTTAGCAGTGGATTTAGCTATGGACTCAATGTAGTGGTTCCATTTGAGATCAGAAGAGAGGGTAAGGCCGAGGAGGCGCAGTGTATTGCTCTCAGGGAGACTTGCTTGGTCCATGCTTATGGGAGGCAGGAGAGGTTGCCTGTGATGATTGACAGACAACAGCTTGGTCTTAGTCACATTGAAATTGACAAGCCACTTCTTGCCCCAATTCACCACAGAGTGTAGATCCCGTTTAAGGTCAGCAGCGAGATTATGTTTGTCCGCCACGACGGGTTTCTTACTGATGCGGTAGTAAATTGTGGTGTCATCTGCGTAGATGCCTACTTGGCTCTTGATCTCATCTGGAAGGTCATTTGTGAAAATAAGAGCGTCGGGCCCAGGATAGAGCCCTGAGGGACACCAGCGTTTGTGCTGTAGGATGTAGAGGCATGCCCATTCAAAACGAATGCTGGACAATCTTAAAGATGAATGAAAAACTTGAAGTAACAGAAATGTGGTTCTACAGAAGGAACCCAACAACGACGAGGTGTAATGGTGAAAGAGGACTTGAGGATTGATACTTAAAGGGCAGATAAAGGGGAAAGCAACGCGTGACATACTTGATGGGCTTGAGCAAATGGATGGTAGAGCATGAGAGGGGTAACAAGAGAAAGTTGTTAAGTTCTACAAGAGTTGGAAGATGATCGCCTACGTCCTAAGGAAGCAGCATATAGAAGTAGTAGCATTTAACGTAAATTATAACCATCTCAAAAATTCAAACAGAAATTATTTTCATCTTTAATTCCTTTTTTCTTAATTCCTATTCTTTTGTTTTCTGTCTTCTATGGACCATATTCCTCCAGGACATGGGCGATCGTGTCTCTTCGTAATTTCCCGTCCTTTGTAGCTCTTAATTTTTTTTCTTGTTTGTTATCTTGCTTTAATTTTTTGCTGCCATTCATTTACTCAAGCTCACTGAGTAGGTTATGTGATTTTTTTCCCTCTTGCCTTTAATCTGTCCTATAAATATTAGATTTTCTAAGCCCGCTTTTTTCGTTATGCGCCCTAGAAATTTCAGCTGTCTCTTCTTGGTTTTAAGTATAAGTGGTAATTTTGTTTCCATCTCCATCGTTGCTCACATGTTCAGTCCATGGTATTCTCAGCATCCTTCTGTAGAACCACATTTCTGTTGCTTCAAGTCTCTTCATCTGTGAAGAGATTGCGTGGGGAGAAATGGTTAAAAAGAGTCCCTTTAGAGGACGACATTGAGTTTTGGTTAAGTTCCATCAGTTGTGTGGGTTCCTGTTGAAACACAGCTGCAAGTAAATAATTAATCGTTAATCTTGATGCCGGGTTACAGATGTAAGCTATAAACAGGTCAGCGTATTCAAAAGTAGCAGTATAGCCCGGCGTTGCTCGGGTGTAATGAAAGCTTTAAAACTAATCCATGGTCCTGCAGCTCAGACTCTTTGGACGTTGGCACGAAAGACTAAAAAGCAATAGTTGTTTCCAGTTAAAGCGAAACCGTAGACTGAAAGAAAAATGAATGGATGTAAGTCAAATTCTGATTTCCTAGTATCGATATAAAATAAGTTTTTTTCGTTGTAAACTGAATTTTGAAGACTAAAGTCCTCTCAGTAAATGGTATCATGGTTGAGGCTAAGAACTACAATTATATCTACCTAGAGCCAAACCCGAAGCAAAAACTAAAATAAAAGGGCTGAAAACTGATGATCAGACCCGGTATCTTGCCTTTTATATATATATATATATATATATATATATTATCGATTTTATGCACTATTGTAAGAACTGTAACCTTGAAACTTATCGTTTCTTATGTCTTTGTCTATGAGTGTATCAAATTTGATTAAAATCGGACCACTCCTTCTATAACCCAATTTTTCGATTATCGATTTTCGATATTTATCGGGTGTACCGCAACACAAAACCTAGCTAAGAACACTCGCAGGCGCTTATAGTACAACTGTGTAAATTTTCAAGGAAATTGGTTCAGCCGTTTCGGAGTCTATAGGTAACGGACACACACAAAGTTCCATTTATAAATAAGTTTAGATTAGATAGATAGTGAAATAGAAATGGCTTATTCAATATTTACATTGTTGTCCTCATCTTCACTGTTACATTTACGTTTCGGTCCTTGTACATTCTGGTCTTCTTCAGGTGATATTTGTTGGAATCTCGAACCAAACTTTTCATTCAGTCAACTGGGTAGAGTGTTCTAATTTTGCGTACCCTCCTCTTGGATATCTCTGTTTTAGTTAATTCACTTTGATAATTAAATTCGCATTGTTAAATGAGATAATTTTTTATTTAAATTAGCGAATTTAGTTAACAGAGATATCCAAATGTCCGGTACGTTGAATTAGAATAATCACGTAGAGTTCAGTTCAAAATTCCAAAAATATTATCTGAAGAAGGCGGGACTGTACAACGGTTGAAACGTCGTAAATGAGACAGTAAATATGAGGACAACAATCCGAATAGTGTAAATAGTTACAGTACCTCATCTCAGAAATGTAGTCAGCATTTTCAGTTTTCTCTTGAACTCCTTGTGTAACATTACTGTCCAAATTAACTGTCCTTTCATCAATGTTAATACCTTTACATAAGGTGGACGTGGGCGTGTGTGTCTAGACACGTCTGACGCCAGGAATGTTAAAAATTGAAAATGTAGCGTTCCTACATCTTCAGCGTTTCCAGTCGGTGCGTAATTATAATTGATGTTTTTATTACGTCCCCCCCACCTACAAATGTAGATGGTTGGTTGATTTTGCTTAGCGGCATACCAACTTATATGGATTGTTTAATAACGAACTCTAAATATTTCTAATGCAATTTTATGCCCTCTGCTATAGATATTGTGTACACGTTTTCTCTAAAAGAATAAAATTATATTTTTTAGATATCTAGATAATAAAATTTATTGTTGGTATTTTTAGTAAGAATACAGAAAGTTTTGATTTTTGTTTGGGGTTCAGTGTTTGCTCATAGCCGGGACCCCAACAGGTGTTACCACTCTAGTAAACAAAATAAGTTCTAGATTTTTAAAATTCAAATGCTAAACACCGACTCATTAATTTTGTTAGAAATAAACGAATTTTCTCGAATTTACAAACTTTGCTTAACACACACAAAACTCGCGAAATTTCACACCTCGATACGAAATGTTTGTCGTCCAAGGCCAGAATCACACCCGGGAGGGAATTTCCAAACGAAATAAAAGACGGGCCAAGTTTGATCGTCGTCAGAGAGAAATGAGACGAGCGTAATTAACACGTCTCTTGACAAACGTCAAGCGATCGTATTATTACTGTCTATCTTTCTGTTACCTCTTCACCATTCACCCTGAGCAATAACTTGAAAGACAATCCTACCCAACAATAAACGCTCATACACACATACGTTCCTGCTTACGTACACAAACTCATTCTTGCAAGGACAACTATGAACTATGAACTCTTAACTTCTACCAATTCATCTTATTCTTTTCTATTTAAACATGCAAAAGGTATACTTTTGTTCTTGTAAACATTCCAGTCTCCAACCTGTTGATAACCTTCTCATAATTCTGAATAAAACCTGTAAGTTGTCGGGAGTTCGGTTATGTGTGACACAAGGCCAATTCAATAAACATTCAACCATCTCCCTACTTCTACACCACCACGGGTCAAGGTGGACTTAGGAACCACAATAAAGAGATGGTTTCACGCTCCTCAAAACTTCCAATATTCTGATATTTACTATCGGATGTAGTTTAACGTCATATGCAAGACTAAACACATACAGTATAAAAACTTACACTAGTTTTTTAGATTCAGTCTGTGTTATTCATCTTTTTATTAAAAAAATAGATACAACAATTTACTTATATCACTCGTCATGAGTCCAGATAAAGAAATTACGTTAGCACAATACTTACTTCTGAACGATAACTCATATTTGTTTAGCACAGACGCTGGATTGAAAAACGTAAAGTTAAAAGCTGGCGTTAGTCTCCGCTGATTGGGTAATAAATCGAAGAACGTGCCAGAACTTGTTTAATTCCGCCCAAACTTACAAATCTTCCTGATTCACTTTTGCCAGTATTTAAGAAAACCCAGCGAGAAATTTCACTTGGGAAGGAAGCAGACGTCCATGCAAGTCGCCATGTAATAGACAAAAGAACAATCGTCCACTTCGTTCCCCATAGGTGCCAACCTGAATCCTCAAGTGAGAAATTTACTTTTTAAAAATTCCATTCACCCAATTTCAACTCTTATTCACTCATTCAATATTATTTTGAGCATTAACCGTGCGTCACTGAAATCCACGCAAATACGAACAGTTGAATTTTAAGCAACTTTTAACACACATACCAAAGTTGCAACTCACTCACGCACTCATTTTACTTCATTCAAAAGAACAAACATTCAACATTTTCTACACATACTTTTGAATTCACTTTCAGGCATCCTATTTCAACAAACTGTTTTGTACTCACTCAACTCCTGATTCTGGATATTTTGTGAATATAAATGTTTGTCTGTTCTTTTGTTACCAATTACCAGGAGTGTCTTCATTCATGATTTGTTTGTGTGTTCGTTGTTATTCCCCTAAGCTATAAAATTTAAAATTTGAATATAGGCCGTATTTCTCTACAGACCTTTTGCAAACATATCACCAGCACACTAAAAAACAAATCTTTACACTGGTTCAGTACATTGAACAGAGTTGGGTGGATCATAAAGTGATTCAACGTTTGACTATTTACATTATTGATATTCTGACTCAGTCAGCTAGTTTAAGTGCCATACGTGATACACGGTTAGGTGATCATGTTTCTTTAGATTCATGCATGACTAGGCAGTAGATTTTCTTGACAATAGGCAGTCATTTTATTCTGCTGTAGACTGGTTGCCATCCAAGAACTTAATCTGTCCTGCTATTCAACCAATAGCTGGAGAGAGAAGAGATAGATTCATACATTTCCTTGCGGAAATGTAAGGAACTCGATTGGAAGTCGAACTCTGTCTCCGAGTTCTTGTTCCAGTCTGACTATTGTCCTGATTCGTTATCACAACGTTTCAGTCATTGTGGCCTCCGGCTTTCCGTAATATTCAGGGAATTCCGAACTGAACACTTTATATAATCATTCCACAGACCATGTCTAAGGATATTTCGTCTAGTTCTTATTGAATACTGCTCAGTTATTACTCGCCCAGTTTCCAAGTGCACAAAGTTGGAAATTTCCTGAATATTACTCTGATCGACAAGTATCTGAAGAAGGCCGAAACATTGTGATAAAGTTAAAAGAAAAAAAGGCCAATATTGGTAACTCCTCATCCCAGAAATTCAGACAGAAAATAACATTGATTGTTAGATTTTATTGCTTCCTGTGTGTTAAACTAGTTTTGTTAATTCGGTCAGTTACGTGATGCACGCTTTGGGTGATCATGTCTCAAAAGAGACATGAACGACTGGGCAGAAGATTATCCCGCAGTCGGTTGCCATTGCTTTCTGCGTTAGACTGGTTACCAGCCAAGACTATAGAACCCAATCTGTTTTGTTATGTAACCCATAACTGGAAGGAAGAGACGGATTAATACCTTTCCCATGGGTATTTGTGCGAAAGTGAATGCGAGGAGTTCAACTGGAATTCGAACTCGGCTCCTCGACTTCTTGTTCCGAGCCGGGGAGAAGAAATCGGTAATTTGTTAATTATTTACACTATTTCCATTGTTCGGACTGTTATCTTCGTTGTCATATTCACGACGTTTCGTCCGAACACTTGTTGTCCACTGAGGTAGATTGTTCTAGTTCGTCGTGTCATATCTCTTCTAGATGTCTCAGTATCAGTTATCTCCCTTTAACTCAAAACTCCAAGTTTTTGTTTACCGCTGCTGTAGCCAGGTATTGAACTCGCAGTTCTTTGGGTAAAGTCTCTGCATTATCTCAACTAACGCCTTTATCCACATGGCTCAGTGGATAAAAACTTTAGCTGAGGTAATTCAAGAAGTGACTTGACCTAAAGCAGAGGTGAAAAAACTTAGTTGAGTTACTGAAATATCCAGAAAAGGCATGGAACATGGAACTAGAACAATCTACCCTGGTGAAGGAAATGAAGCGTTCGGTTTGAAATTCCAACGTACAC
>JBBBDQ010000322.1:387500-410000 GCA_037127315.1 Ascarosepion bandense | reverse complement strand
CGGTAGATATTAGTTGAATTTTGGTATACATAATAAATGTGTGCTCTTTAATAATTTTCAACTTATTTTTAGACAGAAATATTATTGGATCATAGAAGCCCTTAATTATGAACATGACAAAACATGCTGTTCCTTTTACTTTTCTTGCATGAGCTCATACTTTGGTAAAGTGCCCCCTAAACTTTTGCCAACATCAACATATCATGGAGAGATGGGTCCAGAAGTGATCAGACAGTACGAATGTAGTTCCAGAAATTCCGTACTGGCGATGAGAGCCTTGAAGATTAAGGTAGATAACGATTATTCAGTCTTGGCAATGAATAATTGCAAGTTGTTGTTGAGCAAAACCGACGTCAAAGTGTCAGAGAAATGTCTCAGACCGTTGGTGCCAGCACTGCAACACTCTCACGCCATTTGGCAGAGTATTGGAAAGGTGAAAAAGATCAATGTGTTCCTGATGATCTCAATGAAAAACAAAAACTTAGGTGTTTTGAAGTGTGCTCGATGCTCTTTCTGTGTAACACTAATGAGCTTTTTTGACAGAATCGTCACTTGTGATGAAAGGTGGATTCTTTGTGATATTCAGAAACAAACAGGTCAGTGGCTCGATAGTGATGAAACCCACCCCCAAACGTTTCCCAAAGCCAAAGTTAAGTCGATGATTAAGATAAGTCTCTGGTGGTCTGCAATTGGTGTTAACCACTACAGATTTTTAGAAGCCAATCAGAACATTCATGCTGATATTTACTGTAATTAACTTGCTGAAATGCATGCACACTTGCAAAAAACGAAACCAGCATGGGTGAATCGATGTGGTCAAATTCTGCTCTACAATAATGCGCGGCCACATGTTGCAAGAAATCAGATTTTATTCCATCCTCCATATTCTCCTGATCTTTTACTCACTGATCATCATTTTTAAGCACATTTTTAAATGATAAAATTTCGAGGTCCAAACCAGAAGTGGAATCAGCATTCATAGAGTTCGTTGCATCACAACCAATAACTTTTTATCAAGAAATAATCTTGTCGATCGATGGCAGAGTTGCACAGATGCTCATGGCTCGTATTTTGAGTAAAGTTCAACCTTTTTACAGTTAATTTTTCAATAATAAAAATTGTTTCTGAAATCCGTCTTTATTTTTCTAACAACCTAATATTAAAACAGTTTTAAAGAAAAATATGTTTCTCAAATCTAGTTACTATTATTGCGCTTTCCATTATTGATGAGAGGGGATTTCCTTCCATTTTGTTTGGAGTAGTGTGGAACATCCAGATCTTGATTGTCATTTTCTCTTGTCAAGTTACAAATGATATCTATTTTAGTTTTCGTAAGTTCCCAAGTGATGTGGTTTCAGTTTTCATTGTTATTCTGTAATGACAGTACATGCGGTTCAAATAAGGATGGTCTTTGTTAAATCTACAGGGTTCATTTGTTCAAAGCCATTTTTAACGTTAGTTCTTTGTAACTTTGTTGAAAGAGCAAAAAAGTTTGTTTTACCACTGCAGATGATTTACTGAACATAAACGTATTTGTATTTCACAGTTATGTTGTCTTGTCCTGCTATGACAAGAAAATGTCTAAAATAATAATAATAATAATAAAAAAAAAAAACTAACTTACCTACTACACTTTAGAAGCTGCCACATACAGTGGGAATTAAAGTAATATTAATAAATAACGTAGATTGTGGTGCAGTGAATATCGACTTGGAACGATAAATCGGGGAGCCGAGTTCGAATTCCAGTTGAATTCCTTGCATTCACTTGCGCACAAATACCCTTGGGAAAGGGTATTAATGCGTCTTTTTCCCTCCAGTTATAGGCTAAATAACAGGACATATTGGATTCTATAGCCTTGGCTG
Source organism: Ascarosepion bandense (assembly GCA_037127315.1). Classification (NCBI taxonomy): domain Eukaryota; kingdom Metazoa; phylum Mollusca; class Cephalopoda; order Sepiida; family Sepiidae; genus Ascarosepion; species Ascarosepion bandense. Next base: position 408,135 of record JBBBDQ010000322.1, on the reverse strand, counting down.
GCAACCAGTCTACTGCAGAAAGCAATGACAACCTACTGCGAGATAATCTTCTGCCCACTCAGTCATGTCTCATTCGAGACATGATCGCCCAAGCGTGTATCACGTATGGTACTTAACTGCATGACTGAAGGTTATCCATGCTGGACTTTTTGTCTACATTATGTACAATATTTATTACTGTAATGTATACAGAAATTGTGGCACAAGGCCGAATGGGGTGGGGGGCTAAAACTCAGGATGGTCATCAGTAATCTATCCTATACCTAGCTAAACACTATCACGACCCAATCACTCATTACAATTTACACATTCAGCACAAGAACTCATTCATCACTTCCCAATCCTTTACACACCACAATGCCACATATTTACAAGGAGCACCTAAAAAAGGGAAAACAAACCCATGACATTTGTCTACATTATATACTGTGTAGACCCCTATGTGTCAACCCATTTTATAGTTCACCAATAGAAGGCTTAACCAACCAGGAAGCTCAAAATATTCAATGCGACGTGTATAAAAGGCGGACATATTTTTCCGAGTACTGGAGTTCGAATCCGATTTTAGAGAATGTCTAATTCGAGAGTGATAATCTTTGACGCTGTTTCATTGAACAGATTACGTGCGGCGAGGACACTCTATATCCACATACTATGACGGACATGGTCAACAGACACCAAGAGGATACTCTATATCCAGGAACGTTGTCAACATTACCTTCAATCCCTTACTTTGTGCCCATCATGGACTGTTGTTGATATATAATATACATTCGGGAGATTGATTCTCTATTATAATCAATACATAACTGATTCTTGCACTTTATCCATAAATTCTGGGGAATTTTACCAACAATCCATTGATCGGAGAAGGTATTATGTAGCTGATTGTTCAGAAATATATAAACTGATTTGGTTCAATGCATGACATCCATATGAACGTCTCCATCCTATGATGCTATTTAGGGATCGAGCTGTGACTATCAACAGGTTTACAATTAAAAGACAAATGTAAAAAAGACCTGATTTTGATATTACAAATATAGTGCAGAAAAGTTCTCAGCGTAGTCAAGAAACAATTCCCTCCCCAAGTTCTGATATTTTTTCTATTAAGAAAGAATAACCCGTTAACAACGTGTAACCATTGAATATTTTATTGCAGTTTTCTACCCCCCAACTCTGAATTAGGATTTTCTGCATTTACCAACATTAAATGACAAAATAGAAGCCAATCAGAACATTTTTTCACGACTCAACGACATAATTATGGCCAAATATATATATATATATATATATATATATATATATATATTTTTAGAAGTGGGTCAAAGTTGAGAACTTTTCAGCAGCCACTATATGCATAAAGCATCTTTTATGTGCTGTATTACCTCAGGACTTAGGTGATCATGGCTCTCCACAACCATTTAACCTTTTGTAAGGCTTTTTTTAATTTTATTTTACCATCTCTCATTCCGCCATCTATTCAAACAAGCTCATCGGATAGTGGCCTGCTTTTTTGCTCTTGATATATGCCCTGCAAGTATCAAATTCTCCATGCCCACCTTCTTCATGTGTCCCAGAATACACTGTGTTCATTGTTTCCAGTTACTTTAAGATTTATTCGTTGTTTACACACTATCCATTAAATTCTCAGCATCCTTCTGTATGACCACATAATTGAAATGTTAAGTGGTACAAATTGACAGGAAGTAAAAATAAATCTTTTAAATTATTTTTAATAAAATCCTTCATGTTATGCGGCTTCCATTACACCTCCCCCCCCCCAAAAAAAAAATCCCAAGAGCCACTCTAGGTAGAGGGGTAATAAATGAGGTTGTTGTAAAGACATACAAGGAGAGAGTAAGACGTGTATATTATAAGGATGTATCAAATAACGGTTGACCCTAGACTTAAAGAGGTTGTAACCAGAGAAGCATCCTCTCAGGAGTCTGTGCCACAATGTAACAATTCTGGAGAAGTTGTCTAAATTCAATTTTCTCCTAATGGAATATGGGATGTGCGTTGTGGTGCAGTGGATATCGGCTCGGAACAAGAAATCGGGGAGCTGAGTTCGAATTCCAGTTGAATTCCTTGCATTCGCTCACGCGCAAATACCCTTGAGAAAGGTATTAATCCGTCTCTTCCCTCTAGTTATAGGTTAAATAACAGGACAGATTGGGTTCGATAGCCTTGGCTGGCAACCAGTCTACCGCAGAAAGCAATGGCAACACATACTGCGGGATAATCTTCTGCCCAGTCAGTCATGTCTCGAAAGAGACATGATCACCCAAGCGTGTATCACGTATGGTACTTAATTGACTGACTGAATGGAATATGAAAGGAATGAGGATTAGTTGACTGCGTATGTGGTAGGTTCTAATTTTGAAGGTCTGAACTAGTGGAACCAAAATGTAGTTATACTGAACATTTGGCATGACGACAGAGGCTGGCAACAATTCATCTTTGGAGAAATCGATGTAGAATGTAACAGGATATTTGTTCCTTTTTCTCATGGGATTTCATTTTGTTCATGTTGTAGACTTTACTTTTTCCGATTCTACATACATTAAATGCCAACTTTATTAGTTTCCACTCCATATGAAGTCATTACAATTATTTGCAAGTGTTAATTATCTCTAAGTTTTATTAACTAGCATCATAGCCCGGCGTTGCCCGTGAAACTCAGAACATTGTAATAGTAGGATTCGGTTATATAAAAAAATAATGTTATAAAATATTGTTGTTTAAAAATTGTTAAAAAATTCCATTAAAAAAATCTATTTTCTTTTGTTTTGCATAAACGTGATTTGATGTTTTGTGTAAACACCATTGCGTTTGTTTTTGTTTCAAAATTACGGGGAAAAATATTTACATTTTTTGTTGACTAAATGGATTTAACAAAAAAATAAAAATTATTTGTTTTACTGAAATTAGAAATATAAAAACTATTAGGCTCTCAGATCAGAAATTTTCAAAGAATATTTAAAAATGCAGAAATATAAAAACTATTACGTTCTTAGTTCAGATTTTTTTTTTAATATTTCTTTTGTTTTAAAATTACGGGGAAAAATATTCAAATTTTTTTTGTTGACTAAATTAATTTTTAAAACGTCGGAATAAAAATTAAATGTAAAGGTTTTTTTTTTTAGTCGCGTTTGACACGTGTGATTTGATTTCTGTGACGTAATCTAGCAACCATCTTAGATAATGGTGCAGATTGTAAACAATGTGCACCATTGTCCAAAAAGTGCGAAAGGGAAAATTGCTGAACTTAAAATCAAAAAGTATGTGTCGACCTGGCTTCCCTGTAGATATATGTCCCTAGAAAGTTTGAATGGCGTAGCTTAAAAAATGTAGGCGTGCACAGCTTACAGTCGCACACAAACTCACAGTTTCCCTTTTGTGTGTGTGTGTATATATATATATATATATATATATATATATATACATATACACAAAAAAAAAGGCAATCTGAGTTTGTGTGTGACTGTAAACTAATATATATATATATATATATATAGATTAGTTTAGCCATGTGAATAAAAATGGTAGTAAGTTTTTGATATTGTATAATTACAATTCTATCAGAAAATTGTTATCCAATTATCTCGTAAGCTATAAACAAATTGGTAAATTTGAACCTTCGTGACCGAAAAAATTAAAAAAAAAAAAACAATACAAAAAAACAAAAACAAAACAAAAAAACAAAAACAAAAAAATACAACAAAAAACAAAACAAAAAAAACAAAACGGCGTCAAGAGGACAGTTTTTCCTTGACACCGCGAAGCGAATATTTTCAACTACTTTTCATCTTCGGCGATGCTTGTGGTTTTAAAAAGCGATTATTAGAATCGTAATAAATCTTAAACTTGTGATGAAAATGAATTTATAATTTTTTTTTTGTTCGAGAATTTACAACAAAAATATAAAACACTATTTACGAGTGAGCCCATACCGTCAAACTATTTATATTGATATACCGTTTAAAATGACGCCAACATATATATTGATGTACCTACTATCGAGTACCTTGCATCAAGACGTAAGAAAGAAAAACACCCCCCCACACACAAAACAAAAACAAACAAAAAACAAAACCCCAAACTCCCTGAGTGTGACAGAAGCGAAATTTCTTCACTACTCAACGATATAATTATTGCAAAAATTAAAATACGGCACTATTAAACAAACTTGTACAGCGAGACTATTCTGAGAACCCTAGAAGTTATGCCAGGATTCGTCAACGGAGGTCACATTTTAAACAATATAAGGCACGAAAATGATACAGTGCTGATAGCAGACACGGAAAGGAAACTACAAGACCTCCTGCAGAAGGTAGCTGAAGAAAGTGACAAGAAAGGACTACAAATAAACTGCAAGAAAACCAAATGCAAGGTCATAAATAAAAAGGGCAGACCAAAATGCCTAATACAGGTTCGGGATACTAAAATCAAGTAGTTACAAAAATTTAAATTCCTGGGAAGTGTTTTAACAGAAGACCAAAAGTGCGACAGAGATCCGAAGGCGAATTGGCATGGCAAAAGAAGCATTCCAGAAGTTGAGTAAAGTATTAACAAATAGGACAGTTTCGCTAGAAACAAAGAGGAGAGTACTGGATTGGTATGTGATGTCGGTTCTTCAATATGGCAGTGAATGCTGGACAATATCATCGAAGCTGAAGGAAAAACTTGAAGCAGCTGAAATGTGGTTCTACAGAAGGATGCTGCGAATATCATGGATAGAGCATGTGAGCAATGATGAGGCTTTGGAAAGGATGGAAACGAAAAGAAAAAGTAAAGAGAATGAACTAATCCGCCTTTGCCTCGCCATTTCATGAGCGTGACAAGAGGGTATATATATATATATATATATATATATATATATATATATATATAGGAAAAACTACTAAAAGTTGTAAGTTTAAAAATGTATTTTTTGACAGCATTTATTTATTTCTATTATATATATATATATATATATATATATATATATATAATAGAAATAAATAAATACTGTCAAAAATACATTTTTAAACTTGCAACTTTTTAGTAGTTTTTCCTCTCTCTCTCTCTCTCTCTATATATATATATATGTATGTGCACAACGGTCTTTATTATAATAGAGAATTAAATCGTTTATTTACAAAAACAATTTTACATTTACAACATTCTAAAATCTAATGAAATTAAAACTAATCCAATGCAATATTCGTTATTTACCAATATATAAAGAAATATGAAAACAAAAAATGATAGAATAATAAGCATTTACTAAATTAAAATTTTGAACCAACGATTAGGACATTCTTAATTACTATATTCAAATTCGAATTAATTGGCAATTAGTCAATGATTTGTCAACCATTCCAATAAAGAATAAAATAGTGTTTATTTTGTTGTCATTTCTCAAGCACAAAGATAATTCATAAATTCACTTTCATATGTTTAGATTTTATTACAATTGTAATCATTGCTTTTTAAAACTTTATCAAGGAGTCAAGATAGTTAAAATAATAGCGGTGTCAAGGGGAAAAACTATCCTTTTTGACACTTCGTTATTTTTTTTTAATTATAGAATTTAACTTTGTCAAGTTTAAAATAATAAACAATTCTACTTCAGAAGTAGAGTCTAATACTTGGGCTTGCCAATCTGTCCTTTTATCTATTATCTAAATAAACGATTATAATAGAACATGTGGTTGCATCTAGCTAGTTAAAATGATGAGACCTATTTGCCAATCCAGCATCACGCTTAAATTCATGTAGTCAAGGCATCAAGAAGGAAAGTTGATTAGAACAACTGTCATGAAAAAGTTTGCAGAAAAGAGAAAGAAATCATGTCACGTCAGTGAGAAAGTGACTAAATTTAAAATGCCCGGTCAGGATCGATTACATTACAGAATCTTTGAATTTACTCAAGAACGACACGACATATACACGGTGCGGCTGAAATACCTCCTATATATATACACCCAATAAATACCTCCCACATAATGGCAAGACCTTAGTGGTAATAGTATCCTCACGTAGCTGATGTCTTACCATTATAGATGAGGTATTTCGGCTGCCCTCTCTAGTAAGAGCACCAGACCAGATATAGCAGCAATATACAATGCACAGACAAATGATAGATTTATAAATGTGCAAGAAGGTGTAGAAGACGAAGCGTCCATTACTAATTTATATTTACTAGTTGACTCGGCGTAACTTGTGACATGAAATAGAGCAGGAAATAAGGAAACACGAAAATGCGAAAATAACCAGAACAACAATATATTAACAAAGGTTACATAGAGTTGAAAGCATGCAAATCAAATAAGGAAGAAAAGTTCTTTCTTTGTCTGGAGAGAAACGTAAATGGTCGATAGAAGGTTAAATTGAATCAAGTTCAGTTTGAATAAAGTTAATGTACATACTGTTAATGTCTGTTTCCAATTGGAATTTCTTTTAGCGTTGTGTGTGCATGCTTGTGAGAAATAGAAATTTGCCCCACTAATTGCTACCTGCAATTAGTGCGCGTGTGTATGTGTGAGTTAGGTAATAAACATGTCTACTCTTGCCTGGAACGGAAACCCTAACTGCCGTAACACTTGACGCTCCCCGCTTATATCGACATACCGTTAGCGCGGGAAACTAGGGTTATCACGTGAACGCTAAATGACCATGTGTGTGTGTGTGTGTGTGTGTGTGGAGGGGGTGAATGTATCAAACCCTACAAAGGCATTTTGATGAGAAAAATTATCTCAACTTTCCTAGAAATCGACCTCGTAAATAATTCGATATAAACACTACTTCATGTCAGTGGAAAATGTGAACCTTGCAAGCGCAGAGATATACTCTTTAGAATGTTAGCCTCTATCATGCTGATGGCAGGCTGAAAAGGTTCTCTATACTGATTAAATGATAGAATTATCTAAAGTCTATCATTTAATCACTATAGGGAACCTTTTGAATATACTATTTTTATATCTCAATATTTCTGAAATGAAGTATTGTAACTATTTACAATGTAAATAGATCCATCTTTTTATATACACATCACCAGTAGTAAGCATATCAATCATTTAACCAATTAGACGCGAACAGATATCAATTTTCACTGAGCGCTTGACACTTGTAGCCTTATGTTTGGTTGAGCCAAGCTTTGTAAATAAATATCTGAGAGCCTTTCCATAGAGCAAAGTTTAGTGGATAATTATTATTGTAATAAGTTTTGTCCTCATTAAATGATCCACATTTGTAAACATGTAATTAGATATTTTTTTTATCCTTAGTGAATGCATTTTAAGTGCAGTGTTGTGTAAAATTTGGCCAAATCTATAAAAAAAACAATTGCTGTGTAGCGTTATTAATGAATCATTTGCGTGAGGCATTGAAGGTAGAAATAAAAGAGAAAAATATCGCAGATAAAATTGACTTAATGACTCAACCTTTGAGAAAGAGACTTAGAAAGGTTATATTGCACCAATATATTAAACGTGGGCGGAGCGATCTCTAATTTACAAACCAGTTTTTAAAATCCTGGATAGGTATTTATTAAACTAAATAAACAAAAAAAAAAAAAAAAAAAAAATTACAATATCATCGCAACATCTAGCTACATTTTCAACGATTTAATCATAATTTCTGCAGATGTTTTCTTCACACACGCACATTAAATAACGTCAACAACCAACAACACATGCACCAACATATACTTTATCGTTCAAAAGATGTCTCATATATATATATATATATATATATATATATACTCACACATTAGCAGTATAGCCCCTCGTTGCCCGGGTGTAACGAAAGCTTTAAAACTAATCCATGGTCCTAGAGCTCAGAGTCAGCCCAAAGAATATTTGTGTGAAGTTTGGTGAGAATCGGCTAAAAATTGTGGATTTGTATAAAGGACATACAGACAGACACACACACACACACACACTCATCTTGCCTTTATATATATATATATATATATATATATATATATAAAGGCCATTCTCGACGATCACAACAAATTTAAAAAATTAACTTGTAATACCACAACCCAACTTAAAAAACATATTAATAAACTTATTACTGCAAACAATGCTGAAATAGGATCCTATAAACTTCAAAAGATTATAGGTGATTATCAGCCCGGCTACCTTTATGGAAATGTAAAAATCCATAAAAAAGATCATCCCCTCCGACCTATCATTTCTCAAATACCCACACCAATATATAACCTTTCCAAAACACTTAACAAACTAATTACTCCCTATCTTCCTGGTAAATATAGCATTAACTCCACGGACGAATTTTTACAGATTCTCCATTCCGTAAAACCTAATAATCAAATGATTGCATCTTTGGATGTTCAAAACTTATTCACAAATGTTCCCGTCCAGGAAACAATTGACATCATTATCCGTGATGTATACAACCATGCTACTCTCCCATCAATCAATATTAAACCCACTATATTAAAAAAAACTATTATTAGCATGCACCACACAAGTACCCTTTCACGATCCCTTAGGCAATATTTATACACAAATAGATGGTATTGCGATGGGATCTCCTTTAGGCCCACTCTTTTCTAATTATTATATGGCAAATCTAGAAAATAAAATAATTAATGACAACAATAAACCCTCTATATATGTAAGATATATAGATGACATCTTTGTTTTAGCTAAGAATATCGATCAAATTAAATATCTTAAAAACAAATTTGAAAGTCACTCCGTCCTCAAATTCACATTAGAACTTAATATTAATAACAAACTCCTATTCCTTGATGTATTCATTGATTCTAGCACACATAAATTTACTACTTCTCTATATAGGAAACCAACTAGCATAAATTCGTGTCTTCTTAATTATAATAGTGAATGTCCCCAACGATATAAGTTAGCTGTTATAAAAAACTTACTTCAACGCACACAAATGATATCTTCTTCAAAATCTATATTTTATAAAGAATTACACAACATTAAGCAAACACTAGTCAATAATGGATTTCCTAACTCCGTTATTGATCAACAAATTAAAATGTATCTCAACAAACTTAACAATAGCTCTAACAATAATGATAATATTAATAATAATGGTTTACATCAAAATAAACATAACACTATTAACTTATACTATTGCAACCAAATACATAATAATTATAAACAAGATGAAAAAACTCTCAAAAACATAATACGTAGAAATGTTAAACCAGTCGAAAGTAATAATCAAATTAAACTCATTATATATTATAAAAAGTTTAAAACAATTGACCTCATAGTCTATAATAACCCAACAGGCACTAAACTAAATTCTTTACAAAAAACCAATGTAGTGTACCAATTTACATGCTCATTCAGAGATTGCATCTCTGATACTACTCAAAAACCTAGTACATATATTGGTTTTACCACAACCACGCTCTCCCGTAGACTTACATGTCATCTTTCTGATCAGAGTACTATTAAACAACATTTCTCTGAAAAACATAAACATGTAGGTAATATCAGACAGATTTTGGTCAACAATACGGTGATCCTTACTCATACACACAGTAAGAGGAACCTGCAGATATTGGAGGCCATGTACATCAAATCAAAACAACCAACACTCAATAAAATCAACTTTAAAACAGGAAATAACATATTACATTGCATTTGACTAGATGGTTTTGTTGTCATTTCGCGCTATCCCGCGGTGTGACGTCATAAAACCGCATCGCAAACTTAAGAACTGCGTTTATTATTTTTGGTAACTATTGCCGTTGCCAAGCGGAGTTTTATGTCAACACAAAATAAAATCGTCGGTGATGGTGGATTTTATAATATTTCAGTTTAAACTACCTCTCTGAAGATGGCTCATGTGAGCCGAAAGCTTAGAAGAAAACCAATAAATAATTATCCAAATGTTGGAGAATTTTTGTCTTTATTTTCAACTGAAATTAAAACAAAAATACGACGTTTAGAACGGCTCATGATTAAACATAATAGACATTCATTGTCTCTTATATTTAATAGCATATGTCTAGAAAATTACTTGCTGCCTCGATATACTAAATATATATATATCCGATTTTCTGCAAGAAACTGTAACCTTGAAACTTCGGAATATCGTTTCTTATGTCTTTGTCTATGAGTGTATCAAATTTGATTAAAATCGGACCACTCCTTCTATAAACCGATTTTTTCGATTATCGATTTTCGATATTTATCAGGGTACCTCGACACAAAACCTAGCTAAGAATACTCGCAGACACTTACAGTACAACAGTGTAAATTTTCAAGAAAATCGGTTCAGCCGTTTCGGAGTCTATAGTTAACGGACACACACAAAGTTCCATTTATAAATAATTTTAGGTTAGATATACTTAAAAATTTTCCATCGTTTTAATGAATACACTTGACACGTGTATCAATACGCATATCTACATATAAACAGAAAAGCGATTTTATGCATACATTATACAAAATATTCCACGGACATGCATCTATTGCTTTATTACACGTGACACCTCTGACCAATAAAAATTAACCCAAAATTACAACATACCCGTATACTGTCTCTGTAAAATGTTTTCATTTTAACTCGATCTCTGAAGAAGCTTTAATAAAAGCTGAAACATCTTAGATTGCGATAAGTTTACTACTTTGTTGTTCTACTTTATTCTATCATTATATTCAACTCATTCGGAAGGTTATAAATAAGGGACACCCAGTTAGGATTAAGGTCATTGCTGTTCTGCGAGATGAACTGGGTAAATATTGCTTCATGGTGAAGCATAGTTAATTTCGAAAAATTTCTTACAAAGCTACTTTAATAGGCCACTCAGTGAAAGCGGAACTCTCTACAGGAATGAAATGGGTTTTATCAGCTTATTAGGCATCCAAAATTATTTGCTTATTTGTTTTTGTTGTTTCAGTAAATTTTGAAGATTTGTTTAGAATTTTTCAGATGAGGAATTATTATTTCCCACTTTTCGAATAAATATTCTCGTGCAGTGGATATCGACTCGGAGCGACAAATCGGGAAGCCGAGTTCGAATTCCAGTTGAATTCCTCCCATTCATTTACGCACAAATACCCTTGGGAAAGGTATTAATCCGTCTCTTCCCTCCAGTTATGGGTTAAATAATAGGAGAGATTGGGTTCTGTTTGCCTTGGCTAGCAACCAGTCTACAATGGCAATCTACTGCGGGATAATCTGTTCAGTCAGTCATGTCTCGAAAGAGACATGATCGCCCAAAGCGTGTATCACATGTGGCATTTAACTGACTGATTCTCGTCGTGGTAGTTACCAGCTCATTGGATTGAATAAACGGTTTGATTTGAAATTCTTGAAAAATTCTCAACTATGACAGTAGAAGAAGACTGAAGAGTACAGTAGCTGAAACGTGATTACAACGGAGATGAAGACACACATTCAAGCAAACCAGTGTATCATAAGTATAGTTAATTCCCAGAAACAGAGGAGAAAAGTTGATAAACATAACTTTCAACCAGTCAGGTAAGTACCATACATGATACACGCTTGGGCGATCATGTCTCGAAAGAGACATGACTGACTGGGCAGATGATTATCCCGTAGTAAGTTGCCATTACATTCTACAGTAGATTAATTGCCAGCTAAGGCTATTGAACCCAATCTGTCCTGTTATTTAACCCATAGCTAGAGAGAAGAAACGGATTAATACCTTTCCCTCGGGTATTTGAGCGTAAGTGAATGCAAGGAACTCAACTGGAATTTGAACTCGGCTACCCCGCAACGCACATCCAACATAACTTAATCAAAAACAGGAAGTAAAAGTAATCGAAACAATCTTTAACATAGTTGTGCAAAGAAACTAATCGAGAAATATTAAGGCAATTGAAATAACAATAATCAATACATATTTAAATGCAAATAAATCAAAATTATAAATTAAATAAAAGAAATAATTGTTAATTATGTTAAATTATTAGCTTTAAGCAAATTTTTTTTGTTTACTACTTTTATATGTGCGTTGTGGTACAGTGGATATCGGCTCGGAGCGAGAAACCGGGGAGCCGAGTTCGAATTCCAGTTGAATCCATTGTATTCACTTACGCGCAAATACCCTTAGGAAAGGTATTAATCCGTCTCTTCCTTCCAGTTATGGGTTAAATAGCAGGACAGACTGGGTTCTATAGCCTTGGTCGGCAGCCAGTCTACCGCAGAAAGCAATGGCAACCTACTGTTTTATTGCATCTTACTATTAAAACTTTCTAACAATTGCTGTCATTTTTGATGGCACGGATTTACTAGTAAGTATAGTAATTCCTTAATTTTTCAATATTAATTGCAATAAACAGACTATAAATATAATTTTGATTTGTTTATCTTAGTTTCTAATAAAGATATTTATTAATGTGATCAAATACATTTTTAGGACGTTGAACAGGTTTTTCTTAATGCACTAGATATTTTATCATAAACGTCCTTGTCACGTTTTCGTCTGCTATTTTTTAGTTCTTGGTTTGGCTAAAACAATCAGAAAAGGAAGAAGGGCGTATTGTAAGATGGGCTCTGCTGTGTGTATGGGTTTTCAAGATAGACACCAGCTGCTAGTAATATCACTATTTTAGCTGATGTTATTGACAGCTAAGATTCGTTACTTTATTATTTAGATTATTTTGTTGTAGAAAATAAAAATAAAACGATTGAACTTGAAAATAAAAGAAAGTAGATGCAGACGTATATTTAATAAATAAAACAAGTGTGTGTGTTTGTCCGATTTGAACAAAAGTGTTTTGTTAGACATGAATAATCTCAAAGTTAAAAAAAAATTCTGGGAGGAGGAGTTATTTAAATTCTTTACATATATATTATTCTAAAAATTATTTTTAGCGGATACTCATATTATGCTTGCAGAACTCTTCTGGCTCCATGCTTTCCAGCTAACTATGACTTTAAATATTTAAATGTAACGGAAATCGCAATCTATTGTCTTCCTGTGACTCTTCTATTGTTCTTGCCCTTTTATAATGTTTTCCGATTCTTTCACAACCAGTAACCGGTTGTGTCTTAGTTACTTTATTGCCTTGTTTAGAGTGATCACAATTATTAAAAAAAAAAAAAAAAAAAAAAAAAGTAAAAATCACATAAAACAGACAATGACAACAAAATGTATGTGCTTCATGTCAGCTACACTGTGTCCCAGAGGTTTTTAAAATGGTCTGGTTTGAGGAGCAATATCCGTTCAAAGCACAAGTTGTCTCACAATGATATCATGAGATGATCATACTCAGTAACTTAGCAGCCATCGTAGACACGGACAGACACACACACACACACATATATATATATATATATATATATATATATATTTGTGGGAGAGTTTTTAATTGGATTAAAAGAAATGGGGGCAAATTGTTGTGCGCTTTAATTGACTTTCAAGGAGTGTTTATTTCATGCCTCATATTACTTGTGCGTGTGTGTTATATCCTGTTTTTCAAATGTACCAAAAACATTAACAAAATAGTTGGTAGGAGTGATGTAGTTTATCATAAAACGTGCAGTAACATAGCGCTATATAAAAAAAACAACAACTGTTGAACTGATGTATCCTGCGAATTCCAAGATAGAATTTATTAAAGAAATTTTTTTTTTTAATCATATCACCCCGAGCAAGGCGGTAACGCCACTGATGTGCAGGGGGCTACATAAGAGTGAAAAGATTGGAAAAGAGAAAACCAGAAATCACATCCTAAACAGGAAAAAAGGGATGAGCCTCTTCACCTGTTCAATAGACGTGGGTGGAGTGTGAACCGGGCGATAGTTTAGTCTATTTACTCCAATTACGACAAAACGTTTTTATTTTTAATCATTTTTATTTCAAGCAATATGTTACTGAAGATGAGAGAAGAAAACATTATTAAATAGTGAGAACAGGAATTAAGATTTATTAATTATTGATATTGCATTAATTTTAAAAAAAATCAAAGTTGATTGGAAAGCAAGAACCTGGTAGAGAGTTTCACGAGCGAGAAGTTTATGAGAGGAAACTTGTAGCATAGAAATTAGTTACTCCTAGTCATTTCAATTGTAAAATTAGGAAACCTTACTGTCAATCTAGTCAGTCAAAGGTCATACGTGATACACGCTTTGGGCGATCATGTGTCGAAAGAGACATGACTGACTGGGCAGAAGATTATCCCGCACTAGGTTGCCATTGCTTTATTCGGTAGACTGGTTGCCAGCCAAGGCTATTAACTCATAACTGGCGGGAAGAAACGGATTAATATCTTTCCCAAGGATATTTGTGTGTAAGTGAATTCAATTGGAATTCGAACTTGGCCCCCGATTTGTCGTTCCGAGTCGATATCCACTGCACCACATCCATGCCAATCTAGTACAGCCTTTAAATTCATAAAGTTTTGGTATCAAAAAAAGAAATCTAATCAGAACAATGAACGTTAAAATATTTATAGAAAAGTTACGTTATGGCGATAGAAAAGTGACCGAATTATTGGTGCAATGTCAGGACTAATAACATTGCAGGTTCTTCTTTGTATTCTATCAAGAATCTTTAAATATATACCAGAATAAGGTAACAATATTCAACAAATGAAGTAACGGTAGACTTATAAATGCGTAAGGGATTCTGGAGAGAAAAAATGTCTAGCATGACAATGTGAACCAACATTCCTACGAGCAGATCGAGCGATTGATTCAATATAACTCTACGTTATGTCAACGAAAAATGTTAGCCCAAGAAGGTGCAATGAGTCACTCTCCCGGAGGTTGATATCATTGATTACAAAATCTAACATGGCAAATATTGACAGTCGTAGCAACTTGTATTCTAGTACCAACTGTATCTGAATTTAGTGTACAAAAAGCAAGGGTTCAGCTTTATTTCTTGCTGCCTACTAACTTCAATACCTTCATCCGGCTTGATTCAGTTTCTGCATTGACAAATATATTCCTGATGCTCATACTAAAGGGAAAAAAAATTATACAGAACGCAATACATTAATTTCTTGTGCAACCAAGCTTTGTGAAACCGTTTTATACACGACATCAATTTTACAATATGTTGCGATAATTTGAATTGTAGCTTTAAAAAATACCAAGATGGCGTATACAAAATCTTGTTTTGCTATATTGATGATATTCAGTTATTGATAATGTCTAACGTGATCGAACAAAAAATTAATCTTTGAACAGTTTTTGAATAACTGTTTTAGAAGTTCAAAATTAGAAAACTACAATAAAATAGATATCCCGTCATTCAAATTTAACAAAACTTGAATTCAAAACACACACACACACCGATAAAAAAGAGCTTTTAAGTATATTTATTATGTCATATTTGTGTGTAAAACTGCTCAAATCCAGGAAAGAGCATGTGTAAATATAAGAGGTCAACAGTGTTGATCGCGTTTCTTACTTGGATTCAATAGGATAGTGTTTAAGTATGAAACAGATCACCATCATACCACTCGGTAGTGGCCTCACTGTCCACGTTTACATATATAACTTTAATTTCAGAATTGTTAGAATTCTTTTAAAATTCCTAGGTAATTTTAGCCATTTAAATCGTAAGACCATCCGCAGTAAATTTACGTCCAGGTTCTTCACCTTTTTTTGGCAGACGCAACAGCTGGAAAATGTGCTTAGTCAGTCATGGATTGAAAGAGACATGATCACTGAAGCGTGTATTAACTATTTTCACAATATTTTGTTTGTTTCGAGGTTTAATGGCCTATCAGTCCTTATGGGATCATTTAAAGTCACAACAAATGATTTTAGGTAAGGTTATATTATTTTTACAGAATTTTGGAAGATGTCTTGCTTTTTAAACTTTTCCATTGCTTTCAATTTGTATTACTTTTTAAACCCCCCCCAGTGAGGGTCAGATCTATTTTTGATCTTTAGATTATATTTTGTTGTATAGTTTGATCTTTTTGAGGAAGGTTAAAATAGTATTAGAGTTTATTTTTTCAAAAAGATCTCTCAGGTTGTTAACATTATAGAGGGATTGCCGGATATATGTAAAGTCACTGCAGTCGAGTAGAACATGTTTTACTGTATAGGGTTCTTGACATGCAATGCATTCAGGAGGTTCTTCATTTTTTAGGAGATAAGAGTGGGTTATGTGTGTATGTCCTATTCGAATACGGGATATAATCACAGATAAGAGTGGGTTATGTGTGTATGTCCTATTCGAATACGGGATATAATCACAGATAAGAGTGGGTTATGTGTGTATGTCCTATTCGAATACGGGATATAATCACAGATAAGAGTGGGTTATGTGTGTATGTCCTATTCGAATACGGGATATAATCACAGATAAGAGTGGGTTATGTGTGTATGTCCTATTCGAATACGGGATATAATCACAGATAAGAGTGGGTTATGTGTGTATGTCCTATTCGAATACGGGATATAATCACAGATAAGAGTGGGTTATGTGTGTATGTCCTATTCGAATACGGGATATAATCACAGATAAGAGTGGGTTATGTGTGTATGTCCTATTCGAATACGGAATATAATCACAGATAAGAGTGGGTTATGTGTGCATGTCCTATTCGAATACGGAATATAATCACAGATAAGAGTGGGTTATGTGTGCATGTCCTATTCGAATACGGAATATAATCACAGATAAGAGTGGGTTATGTGTGCATGTCCTATTCGAATACGGGATATAATCACAGATAAGAGTGGCTTATGTGTGCATGTCCTATTCGAATACGGGATATAATCACAGATAAGAGTGGGTTATGTGTGTATGTCCTATTCGAATACGGAATATAATCACAGATAAGAGTGGGTTATGTGTGTATGTCCTATTCGAATACGGGATATAATCACAGATAAGAGTGGGTTATGTGTGTATGTCCTATTCGAATACGGGATATAATCACAGATAAGAGTGGGTTATGTGTGTATGTCCTATTCGAATACGGGATATAATCACAGATAAGAGTGGGTTATGTGTGTATGTCCTATTCGAATACGGGATATAATCACAGATAAGAGTGGGTTATGTGTGTATGTCCTATTCGAATACGGGATATAATCACAGATAAGAGTGGGTTATGTGTGTATGTCCTATTCGAATACGGGATATAATCACAGATAAGAGTGGGTTATGTGTGTATGTCCTATTCGAATACGGGATATAATCACAGATAAGAGTGGGTTATGTGTGTATGTCCTATTCGAATACGGGATATAATCACAGATAAGAGTGGGTTATGTGTGTATGTCCTATTCGAATACGGGATATAATCACAGATAAGAGTGGGTTATGTGTGCATGTCCTATTCGAATACGGGATATAATCACAGATAAGAGTGGGTTATGTGTGTATGTCCTATTCGAATACGGGATATAATCACAGATAAGAGTGGGTTATGTGTGTATGTCCTATTCGAATACGGGATATAATCACAGATAAGAGTGGGTTATGTGTGTATGTCCTATTCGAATACGGGATATAATCACAGATAAGAGTGGGTTATGTGTGTATGTTCTATTCGAATACGGGATATAATCACAGATAAGAGTGGGTTATGTGTGTATGTCCTATTCAAATACGGGATATAATCACAGATAAGAGTGGCTTATGTGTGTATGTCCTATTCGAATACGGGATATAATCACTTCTTCTTTGCCTAAATTTTCACAGTGTGGCGTATTTAATAATAAAAGTAATGGAAACGTAAAAAAAGAATGAACTTAATGAAAACGTCTAAACAATATACGCAAAACATTAACAAATAAAAATTCTTATTGTCTCTTGTCCTTCGTATACGTGAAGTTGCATCAACGTAAACATCAATTTGAAATGATGAAATGCGTCATACAAAAACTTCTGCACTTTTTTCATTAAAACTGTTCTTGATTTATATCAATAGACACACACTATGAGTAGGCCATTAACTTTTGAAGGAAACATATTTTTAAAAATCTGAAAAAAATACAATAAAAAAAGAAGCTGACAAACCTTGTAAATTGAATTTAATAAAACTAATTTAATATATTATCTACATAATCAGTCGCTTGAACATGAAGGCGTGAATCCATTATTCCCCGTTCTTCAACTCCTCATTTGAGATGAATATCAATTTGTCCTACTCTCACATGAACAAATGAAGATAACCAGAAAAATACGAAAACTTTAAAATTCTTTGAAACAATATTATGTGTTATATTCATCTAATAGAATATAAAACCTCTACCTGACCTCAGTTCAGCAGGAAATAGGAGAAAAAATTCTTGAGTGTTACATAAACTAGTTATATTGAAGACATGAAAAAATATGAATACGATATCTTACTCTGTTCATATCTCTATCTCTCTCTGCATCTGTTTTTCTTTCACTCATACGACAAAGAAAAGAGATAGCCACTAGCAATGAAATATGGATTGAGGAAAAGTTCTGGATTTTCTGATTCGTAATGCCGTCTTAATGGCTGTCATTGAATGTAAAACCAAACTGATCACTTGAAAACGAAGAGGAAAAAAAAAAGATGAAATGAACAATGTCAAGGTTTCATCTTTGAAACGATTAAGGCTCTCACATCAATTACTGCTATAGCAAAGGGTAAACAAGCAATAAAGAAAAGAAAAAAAGAATTATCGAATTTTGTTTTGGGGGGAACAAAAATCTCACCCCCCCACCCCGTATGTCAAGAATGTGTAAAAAAATCCCCAGGAATTTATGTCTTAAATAGTTTCATAGATTGAATGATAAGAGTATTCTACCAAAGTGGAATTAAAATCAACAGTAAATTAGCTATCATTTATATGACAGTTATAGATCTTCTCTTGCGGTCTTGTGAGTGTGGCTCATGGTTTATTGCTGCTATGGTAAATGTTTACTGGGTTTAACAGTAAATTGGTTTTTGATCCAAAAGTTATACGTTGCTAGGAAACAAAAGCTCTGCTTAAGCATGATGCCAGATGACATTTTCATTTACTGACCAATTTGGTTTGGAAAACCAATGTTATACATTGTGGATACAGGGTCAATCAGAAATACTGTTATAAACATTGCGGGCAGGATACTGACACAAAAACAAAGATAAAAAAACCATATGAACATATGTCCACAAATCCTTCATTTTTAAGTTATAAAATTTAAAAAAGATTACAGAAGATGGCATGATGTTACCATGTAGAATAGCTTGCATTTATAATTCGTTTATATTTATGGCTAGTCATTCTTCCACGCATAATGGCAGAATATTCATATAACACACACACACACACACACACACACATATATATGTGTGTGTGTAAGCATAATATACACATATATACTCCCCCCCACACACATGTCAAATAAAATATACAGATACAGCATCACATATACACACAATTTATATACGCAATATTCAAAATTGTTGAATGAACAATTTTGAATATTGAAAATTTATTTTATTTTATATTAGCTCTGTAATTTTAATTACATTGAGCTCTCCACCTGTATCATTTTTTAATATTGAAATTTAATATTAATTAGGATCAGGTTTTTTGGATTTACCTTCCTACTTTTCCGTTTGGATTAAAGTATATATATATATATATATATATATATATATATATAATTGTCGGTAATTTAAGATAAAGTTAATAAGAATTTTTTTTTACTAGCGACTGAAGTTAAAACAAAACTAATTAAGGGGATATAGTAAATTTTTTTTTTTATTTAAGGAATAATTTATATACAAATAAAGGTGTTTATTATATATGACTTTTTTTTATTTGTTTAACATTATTATTTTTTAATGGATACTCGTATATAAGTGGAAAGTCAGTTTTTATAATTTCCACATGCCTTAATCATTTGGAAAAATCGACCCACAGAAGATTTCCAGAAAGACAGTTCAATTTCACATTTATATAGGTATTCTGATTTTCATCGAACGATTAATAATTCTGTTCAGATTGTATCCGAATGTAAACAAACTCAACTGAAGACGGAATTTAACGGAAATCCACGAAACTGGCATAAGCAGATATATTTGAGTGTTTTTTATTTATTTAACATTATTTTTATAATGGATACTCGTATTTGAGTAGAAAGTCTGTTATATATATATATATATATATATACATACAGAGACTTCCAATTAAAAAAAAAAAAAAAAAAAAAAATCAAATATGTCGGCTAATGCTATTTTCGTGGATTTTCGTAATACATATATACATACACACACATCTATAAAAGTGACGAGGGTGGACGTTGTGCAAATATTTTATAGATTCGACTTGACGTCTGCATTTTGCTGTCTAGCTCGACGGGAGTTGCGCTCAGATGTAGACCAAAATTTTAGAACGCTAACGAAACTGAAATTTTTCCGAAAGCCAACATTAGAGGTAGAAAAATATATATTATCACCCCCACAAAGCCAGGGATCAGTTTATGCACTGGTTATAATATAGAATTATTTACCCCACTTTATATTATCTATATATACTTACCCTCCTCCTCCCAACCTAATCCAATAGAGACATTCTACATTGTTATCTATATCTATAAAAGTGACGAGGGTGGACGTTGTGTAAGTATTTGCTATGTAAATTCATTATGTTTTTTTTTATTATTATTTTTTAAACTACCCGAGTGAAACCGGGCTTAACTGCTAGTTATGTAATATATATCGGGATCTGCTGC
>JBBBDQ010000322.1:300000-382500 GCA_037127315.1 Ascarosepion bandense | reverse complement strand
AAACTATAATAAGCCAGAAGAAATATTTTTTAAAGGAAGAAAATGATGAGTAATATTTTCTCCATTGTGTTTTTCTTTGTGGATCTTTATGTCCAACAGGCCGCTCGATTTTTCGGTTGAATCATTTCCTTTTTCTAAAATGATTTATATTAAGGAAATAAAACCAGTGATGAAAAACAAAAAGGAAAATAAAAAATAAAAAAATAAAAATAGTAAATGCTGTTAGCATTTCCTCTTCCTGAATAAATCGAAAAACATAAAACCTCCGAGGTAAAAAAAAAAAAAAAAAAAAATTTTGCTCAAGTGAAGAAATTAACTGAATGTTAAACTTTTTTCCCGAGATTTTTCTTAATTTCTCTTTACAACTTCATATTTAAAATGTTAGACTGTTAAGAGTTCTGACTATTATCAGCCTAGAACGAGAAATCGGGGAGCCGAGTTCGAATTCTAGTTGAACTCCTTGCCTTCACTTACGCGCAAATACCCTTGGGAAAGGTATTAATCCGTCTCTTCCCTCCAGTTATGGGTTAAATAACAGGACAGATTGGACGCTATAGCCTTGGCTGGTAACCAGTCTACCACAAAAAGTAATGGCAACCTACTGCGGGATAATCTTCTGCCCAGTCGGTCCTGTCTTTTTTTTTTTTTTAATCGTATCACCCCGAGCAAGGCGGTAACACCACTGATGTGCAGGGGGCTACGTAATAGTGAAAAGATTGGAAAAGAGAAAGCCGGAAACCACATCCTAAACAGGGAATAAGGATTAACCTGTTCAATAGACATGGGTGGAGTGTGAACTGGGCGATAGATAGATCTATCTACTCTAATTGAAAGAAAAAAGACAAAGTGAGAAGATTGGAGAAGAGAAAGCCGGAAACCACATCCTAAACAGAGAACAAGGGATGAGCCTCTTGACCTGTTCAATAGACGTGGGTGGAGTGTGAACCGGGCGATAGATAGATCTTTCTACTCCCTTTCGAGACATGATCGCCGAAGCGTGTATCACGTAAGGCACTTAACTGATTGACTATTGTCCACTATCAGTCAACATTTTCTTCAACTGTTCACGAAGCTTAGGTTTCATAACTTCATCTGACTTTCACGAAGTAGGCACATTTGTTGTTTCGTACTGCTATAAATCTTGCTGTATTGCCTCCACTTTTTGTTGTGTGTGTAAGTGAGAGAGAAATCTGTCATGTTATTTAATCCATAACTGGAGGGAAGAGATGGATTAATACTCTTTCCCAAGTGTCTTTGTGTGTAAGTGAATGCAAAGAATTCAACTGGAATTCGAACTCGGCTCCTCGATTTCTCGTTTCGAGCCGATATCCCCCTGCACTATAACGCACATAGTAATGTACATAGCAATGTACAATTTTTGAATTATTAAAATTTAAGATAAAAAAGGAACTTGGAGAATGTCATGAAAGGACACAGAACATAATGAGGTGGAATTGATTGACATTGGTGCAAGTATCAGTTTAAATATCGTATTTAGTATGATGTTTTTTTAAAGAAGTATGTAATAATCGAAATTATTTTACAGAATTGTTTAGGAAAAATAGAATTTCAAAATTTGATTTAAAACTAGTCAGTCAGTTAATTGCCATACGTGATACACGCTTGGGCGATCATGTCTCGAAAGAGACATGACTGACTGGGCAGAAGATTATCCCGCAGTAGGTTGCCATTGCTTTCTGCGGTAGACTGGTTTCCGACCAAGGCTATAGAACCCAATCTGTCCTGTTATTTAACCCATAACTGGAAGGAAGAGACGGATTAATGCCTTTCCTAAGGGTATTTGCGCGTAAGTGAATACAATGGATTCAACTGGAATTCGAATTCGAACTCGGCTCCCCGTTCCGAGCCGATATCCATTGTACCACAACGCACATACTTTAAAACTAGAGGCAAAAAATTTGATGTCGATTGTCTGGTCTCTTGTTCGTTGAAATATTAGAATGAGTCATCTTTTTTTTTTACGCTTCGGTTACTTTCTTTCTTTTGATTGTTGTTATTTAAAGAATTTGGAATTTCTTCGCAACTTTCCTTTTTCTTTATTTCATTTTTCTTTACTGTTCCATAAAATGATCACAAAGGAAAAAATAAATAAAATCTTACAAAAAAAAATAAAAATAAAAATAAAAATAAAAATAAAAATAAAAAGTTGAAACTCTTTCTTTGCCTTCTTGTGTTCATGAAATTTAAGCATATTTTAAAGTGGATTCACTTTTCTCTTTTTTAAAAAAATTCCTTTCACTCTTCCAGCTCTTGTTTATTCTAGCTACAAATGCACGCATTCTTCTTTAATGTGCCGTGTCCCCCTCAGGACGTAGGTGATCATGGCCCTCCACATCTTATCTCTTGTAGCTTTCTTATCCATTTGCTCAGACCCATCAAGTATGTAATGCGTTGCTTTTTCCCCTGTCTCTTTTCCTGTCCTGTGAGTATCAGATTTTCCAAGCCTTCATTTCTCATTACATGTCCTAGAAACTTCGGCTGTCTTTTCCTGATGTTAAGTATGAGATGCCTTTTCGTTTCAGTCTTTTCCAAAAGCTTGTCGTTGCTCACATGTTCGGTCTATGTTATCCACAGCATCCTACTGCAGAACCATATTTCGGTTGCTTCAAGTCTTTCCTTAATCTTTCAGGAGATTGTCCAGCATTTGCTGCCATTTTGAAGGATAATCATAACTATCCAGTGCTCTTTTCTTTGTTTCCAACGAAATTTTCCTATCTCTTAATACTCTGCTTAGCTTTTGGAATGCATCATTCGTCATGCCAATACAACTTTGGATCTCAGTGTCGCACTTTTTATCCTGTTAGAACAACTCCCAGGTATTTTAATTTCTACACCTGCTTGATTTTAGTATCTCCAACCTGTAGTTAGCATTTTGGACTCCTCTTTTTAACGATCACAATGTTAATATCGAGTATTTATTTTTTTTATTTTAAAAATAAAAATTCACCCAGCGCGAGATGCTAGGTTTACGAATTCTTGCCACCACTCAGCTTCAGAAGCCTTTTTTGGGCAAAGCGAAAGCTTTTTCAGCACCTCCTCGTAAGGAATCGGGTTTTCTTCAATCTGATCATGCAGTAACCATTGTCAACTCACTGGCGAGTAATATTTTGGTATTAATAGTGTTTTTTGATTTGTATTTCGTCATTAATTAAAATACGGAGTTCCTTAATATATAAAAAGAGATTGTGGCACAAATCATTTATATATATTTGTGCAACAATCTCTTTTTTATACAGGTTTCATTAAAAAAATGACAGACAAGGTATTATCATTAAGTTTTTAGATATTTTTCATGTGTTCGTATAATTTTTTTCTTTTCAGAACTCAAATTATATAAACGCTCGAAAGTACAAAACCTTTGGACAATTCTTATATAATTTGAGTTCTAAAAAAAAAAAAAAAAATACGAACACATGAAAACTTATATAGAAAAAAAACTTAATGATAATACCTTGTCTTTCATTTTTAATGAAACATAGAAACATACATACACACACACACACACACATAAACATATTTATAAATGGAACTTTGTGTGTGTGTCCGTTGCCTATAGACTCCGAAACGGCTGAACCGATTTTCTTGAAAATTTACAGTTGTACTATAAGTGTCTGCGAGTGTTTTTAGCTAGGTTTTGTGTCGAGGTACCCCCCGATAAATATCAAAAATCGATAATCGAAAAAAATCGAGTTATAGAAGGAGTGGTCCGATTTTAATCAAATTTGATACACTCATAGACAAAGACATCAGAAACGATATTCAGAAGTTTCAAGGTTGCAGTTCTTACAATAGTGCAGAAAATCGATATATATATATATATATATATAAAAGGCAAGATGTTTGTTTGTGTGTGTGTGTGTGTGTGTGTGTGTGTGTGTGTGTGTGTGTGTGTGTGTGTGTGTCTATTTATCTGCCTGTATGTCTGTATTTTTTTCAGCCCTTTTATTTTAGTTTTTGTTTCGGGTTTGGCTCTAAGTAGGTATAATTGGAGTTCTTAGTCTCAGCCATGATACCATTTACTCAGAGGACTTATTTAGCCTTCAAAGTTCAGTTTACGACGAAAAAACTTATTTGATATGGATACCAGGAAATCAAAATTTGACTTACATTCATTCATTTTTCTTTCAGTCGACGGTTTCGCTTTGACTGGAAACAACTATTGCTTTTTAGTGTTTCGTGCCAACGTCCAAAGAGTCTGAATTCCAGGACCATGGATTAGTTTTAAAGCTTTCATTACACCCGATCAACACCGGTATATATATATATATATATATATATAAGGATCTTGAATAAGCTGTCGCTGATTCAGCATGAAAAGAAATGTTTTATTTAAAAAAATTAGTAAGAAACATGTCACTGAAAATATTGTCCACGGCTGTCACTACTTTTTCTCATCTTTCTGGCAGCATTTGAATTCCACGTCGGAAAAACGACACGTCTACTGACGCTAACCACGGACCGACCCATTTTTTAGGCATCTTCATAAAAATGAAAGTGCTGCTCATCCAGTCTATGTGCCATCGATCAGAACAGGTGATAATCAGACGGGGGTAATATCTGGTGAATGTGGCGGGTTGGGCAGAACTTCCAAGGAGGTTTTCACCAGTTTTGCAACATTTCATTTAGCGTTGTCATGTTGGAAAATCACTGTCATGTCTGGTCGTATTGCAGCAGTTTTACTTCAAGGCTCGGCTCAAACGCATCAATTGTATTCGTAAGCGATCTTCTGTAATGTTTTTTCGTCGGTTTGAGCAGCTCATGATAAATTACATCCCGCTGATCTCATCAAATGCGGAGCAGAAGCTTCGAATCATGGATATTCGGCTTTTTCGCCGATGTTGAAACATCGGCCGGTCTTACTCCACGATCTTCTACGCTTAGGGTTATCGTAGTGTATCTATTTTTCATCGCCAGTCACGATTAGTCAGTTAAGTGCCATACGTGATACACGCTTGGGCGATCATGTCTCGAAAGAGACATGATTGACTGGGCAGCCGATTATCCCGCAGGAGGTTGCCATTACTTTCTGCGGTAGACCGGTTGCCAGCCAAGGCTATAGAACCCAATCTGTCATGTTATTTAACCCATAACTGGAAGGAATAGATGGATTAATACCTTTCCCAAGGGTATTTGCGCGTAAGTGAATGCAATGAATTCGGCTGGAATTCGAACTCGGCTCCCCGATTTCTCGTTCCGAGCCGATATCCAATGCACCACAACGCAACGATGAAGAAAGAAAGAAAGAAAAAAAACATTCTTTTTCTGCCGTTGAAGTAACTGTTCACACGTGACAAGACGCCGTTAGACGTCTCTGGGATTCAACTTGTACGGCACTCAATGTTCTTGCTGTTGAATAATTCTTAATGCTTTTGAACGTTTTGAAACCCATGTGATTAACTACTTATGATTCTGAAAGTTCAGCTTGCGCTTGACATGAGTCTTCATGAAATAATGCCTCCAATTCTTCGTCTTCAAATTTTTTCGATGAGCCAGAGCTTTCTGTAACTTCAACATCAAAATCGTTATTTTTGAAGCGTCTAAACCAATCTCTGCATGTTGTTTCATAGTCCCCGTAAATCTCAAGAATTCTGTGTGCTTCAGCTGCAGATTTCTTTTGAATAAAGTAGTGCAGTTAAATTTTCTTGCAAATACATTTTCTTTGGCACGAAATCCGACATGTTTAAAGCTATGAAAAACAAAGTTGTTTACTTTTCGGCGAAAGGACATACACTGAATTTCATACTTGCTCATAATACTTATGAATGCGTTGCCATCTGAAACTACGCGCACGCAATTCTTGGAACGCTCTCTGTTGGGAAACAGCGAGAACTTATTTAAGGTCCTTGTATATTTTACACACATAAATGCACAATAGTTTTTATAATAAGAGGATATCTATATCTATCTATCTATCTATATATATTATCCACTACTCGACGACATAATTATTGCAAATAAAATAATAAAGCACTACTAAAGAGCAAACACGCGACAAGAGCTTTCATAATTAATAGTAAAGTTTAAT
The DNA here is from genome assembly GCA_037127315.1 of Ascarosepion bandense. Classification (NCBI taxonomy): domain Eukaryota; kingdom Metazoa; phylum Mollusca; class Cephalopoda; order Sepiida; family Sepiidae; genus Ascarosepion; species Ascarosepion bandense. The sequence goes on along the minus strand of JBBBDQ010000322.1, from coordinate 376,454 downwards.
AACTGGTAGTAAAGAGAATGAACTAAGCCGATATATATATATATATATATATATATATATATATATATATATATATATTATAAACACACACACACAATGGTCTTTATTAGAATGGAGAGGATGATTTACATTCAGTTGACATTTATAAAATATACTTTTAAACAGGAGATTAGACTTCACAAGTCTACTAAATGTTATAGCTCTTTCTAATGATTTGAATTTACTTCCAAATCTTTTAAGATTTTGTGGAAAGTTAGCTTAGAGTTGGGCTTAAAATAATCAGTTGATTTACCCTCGCCAAGAAGATTAATGAAGGATGATCATGACGAAGAAATACACGGGTAATTTCAAGAAAACAAGGAAAGTATTCACAAATTTACACGCCTGAAATAGTGCCAATAGCTCATTTCCGGAAAATAAGACTTCTTAATGTCTGTAGTTTTAATGTATTGTCACGAAGAAGAAATGTTCGTGCAATGGATTAAATTATCAGACGTAAAATATCAAAAATGTTTAAAAACAAAATGGGGAGTGTTCATTCCTCACCGAAGCGATATATATATATATATATATATATATATATATATATATATATATATATCCGCAGACAGATCTATTTTGTTGTATCACAGCTCATCAGTACGGTTAGACTCCGATTGCTTTTTAACCCAGTATTGAAACACGACCGATATATATATATATATTTTTTTCTAAACATATACTGTTAAATAGAAGAGACAATGAATGTCTATTATGTTTAATCATGAACCGTTCTAAACGTCGTATTTTGGCTTTAATTTCAGTTGAAAATAAAGAGAAAAATTCTCCAAAGATTTGGATAATTTTTTATTAATTTGCTTCTAAGCTTTCGGCTCACATGAGCCATCTTCAGAGAGGTTATTTAGACGGTAATACAATATCATCCACCATCACCGATTTTATTTTGTGTTGACATAAAACTCTCTGAAGATGGCTCATGTGAGCCGAAAGCTTAGAAGCAAATTAATAAAAAGTTATCCAAATCTTTGGAGAATTTTTCTCTTTATTTTCAACTGAAAGTAAATCCAAAATACGACGTTTAGAACGGCTCGTGATGAAACATAATAGATATTTATTGTCTCTTATATTTAACAGTATATGTTTAGAAAATTATTTGCTGCCTCGATACACACTCTCTCTCTCTCTATATATATATATATAGAGAGAGAGAGAGAGTGTATCGAGGCAGCAAATTATATATATATATATATATATATGAGAGAGAGAGAGAGAGAGTTTTGAAATACTTACATTTCTCGAACTGTTGAGAGAAGGTTCTTTGAAGGACTGCGTGCTGGATAATATAACTGGCAAGTAATTTTTCACTGGCGAAAGATTCAACGTTGGCCGCGAGGAACCGAAGCAAAACATTTCAAATAACTTCAGACTTAATATAAAACAAAGAGAAAAAGTAAGAATTTCGGTACTTTCTTCTCTCTTGGGCTAACATACTAATTTTTGTGATGGCCGAGTTTTCATTGGTCTAAAAAGTCTCAAAGAAGCTAGCGATTTTCTTTTCTTTTTCTGCAGTACTCCTAGTTTGCAGGAAGTGGGTGTAAGGAGTTATTTCACTCATAAACGCGTTAATTTTGTCATTTTCTCTTCTCGTTACATGTGCTATTCATTTTTGTTGTTGCTGCTGTTGGAAGTATTCAAATGATGTGGATTTTGTTAAAGATTTTTTTGTTTGCGATACCCTTGAAAAAAAACCCAAAAAACATGACTATTTCTTCTCGGCCGATTTAGAACGTAGACTGGATTCTTTAGCTTTGGTTGGCAACCAGCCTAAGAGAATTGAAAAGTCGTGAAGGTAATGCGAGACCATTCTATCTATATTTCTCCAAGAACAATCATGATAATATACGTTTTTTTTTGTTTCGAATGTAATATAATTATTCTTATAACTTTATCAAAATAAGTTTATTGAACTTTATATTTTCGAATTATATAATTTACTTTTATATCATTTTTTTCCTTGATAAAATGTTCTATGAAGCTTTAAAATAAAACGTTATTTCATATTTAGACTTTTTCTTAACATCGTTCTGATCTTTATGCTCGCTACTCTATATTAAAGAAAAACGTTGGTGAGTATCATGATCGCCTCTATCCTGAAGGAACATTTCACTTAAAGAGCCGGAGTCCTGCAATCGTATTTACATTACTACAGCTATAAGATTAAAACCATATCGTGATGTGTTTTTCTGAAGAAGTTTTTCATTTCATACATTTTAGTATTATGATAAACTTAGTCTGAGACAAGGCCAAAAGTGCGATGTACCCAAATATAGAGCTCTAACTCAAACTCCCCACAGTAATAAAGGTCTGTGAATCAAGCAGAGTAACCTTTACTCCACAGAGAGACATCTCTTGGTCTGATACAAGACCATAAGTATGTTGCACTTTGAGGAATCGAACCCATTTTTTTTTTAATCATCTCACTCCAAGCAAGGCATTCCACTGCCACTATTGCGCATGGGGCTACATAGAGGAAGGTAAAGAGAAGGAGTGGTTAGACATAGGGAATGTCAGGAGGAAGGTGACAGATGAGTAAGGATAGCGAGGATGAGGGTTAGGCAGATGGGAAGAGTGCTTGATAGAATGGGAGCAGGTTAGTGTGTTAGGAGGTGTGTATTGACCTTACATTTAAACTCCTGGAGATTGTAGCCGTCGGGGAAGCAATCGTTTGGAAGAGAATTCCACAGTCGGGAAGTGCGAGGAAAGAAACTGGTGGAGTAGAAGTTACGGCTGCATTTTATCGGTTTCACTGTAAAAGGCTAGGATCTAGTTGCTAATCTAGCATCTCGTGCAAATTCGTATTTAGGGGGCACCAGTCATCTCAGTTCATCGGAGCAGAAGCCGCGAAAGTATTTGTAGAATAGTACTTACATGGAATTAAATGCAATGTCAATACCCATCCCTTATCCACTTGACTCCAGTTCTTTCTAGATCAATCCGTATATCTTATTTATGGATATTCAAAGAGGGTCCGTACTTTGAGCGCCTCTTGGAACTTAACTCAAACTGCAAGTAGAACCACTAAATATTTTTTTTTTTATAAGCGTTTCACCCCGAGCAAGGCATGTCACTGCCACTACTGCGCAGGGGGCTACGTAGAGTGGAGAAAGGCTGATTAAATATAGGAAATGACAGAGGGTGGGTGATAGGCGGGTAAGGATACCGAGAATGAGGGTTGTGTAGATGAGTGTTGTGAGAATAGTTGGGAGTTAGTGTGATAGGAGGTGTCTATTGACCCTACATTTAAACACCTGGAGATTGTAACTGTCGGGAAAGCAGACTTGTGGAAGGGAGTTCCACAGGCGGGAAGCGCGAGAAAAGAAGCTGTTGGAGTAGAATTTACGGTTATATCTTATTTGTTTAACTGTAAAAGGGTGGGACCTAGTTGCTAATCTAGTATCTCGTGTAAATTCGTGCTTAGGCGGCACCAGTGATCTAAGCTCATCGGAGCAGAAGCCATGAAAGTACTTGTAGAAGAGGCACAGGGAAGCCACATCACGCCGGTGTGAGAGCGGCTGCAGCCGGTCTGCCAAGTCAGTATCAACCACGTTACAGATCCTCCTTTGTATTTTGTCAAGAAGCCCAAGGAGAGCAGCAGGGGCACCTGACCAGATATGGCAGCAATATTCAATACACGGGCGGATGGTAGATTTGTATATGTGCAGAATAGATTCAGGTGGGAAAAATTTCCGGGCCCTGCACAGGGAGCCGAATTTCATAGCAGTAGATTTGGCAATGGATTCAATATAGTCATTCCATTTGAGGTCCGCCGAGAGTGTAAGGCCAAGGAGGCGTAGTATTTTACTCTCTAAATGGTCGGTTCCCTGTAACGACCCAGTAACTACTTGACTTCTGCTATCCTCTATCTTTACAAGAGCCAGATCAGGCCGAAAACGCAGTATTGATGCGGGGTCTTTATTTTAGAGTCTTGATAGAGTCCAAAAGAGTCTTCGCGTGCTTGTGGGTAAGAAGTTACCCTAGAAATCAATCACCTTTCAGAGAAACATCGTAAGCCTCTCCAGAAAATTGTGTGTCCAGGTCGCATGCACCCTAGGTGGGTTGAGCCAGCTTCCTCCCCGACGGAGAAAGTTTCATTGGGATTTGTTTAAGGGCAGGGCCCCAAGTTCTACCCTGTTATTTAACCCATAACTGAAAGGGACGGATAAATACCTTTCCCAAGGGTACCAGTGCTTAAGTGAATGTAGAGTATTCAACTGGAATTCGAAATCGGCTCACCGATTTCTCTTTCGGAGCCGACATCCACTGCACCACAACGCACATCCGTCAATAAACGCTTACAGCACCTGGTATTCCCAAGTGGTCACCCATCTAAGTACTGACTAGGCTCAACGTTGCTTAACTTCGGTGATCGATGTAAGTTCCACTCGAGCAGCGCCTTCCCACGAACCGACTCTAAAGAGGATGCTTCGCCGATCTTAACCTATTCGATTCTAGGGTTAACCGTCATCTTAGCCGCATATTTGTGTAAACTGTGCCTTTTACTCTGTAACCCTCTAACTCGAGTGATTCTTTGTTTGCAATGTTCATCTTGTACAAGCCGACAATTCTACCCCAGCAGCTTTTTCCCTCCTCAATTCCCGCCTGTGGAACCCCCTTCCATATAATTGCTTTCCTGGTGGCTACAACCTCCAGGAATTTAAATGCAATGTCAATACCCATCCCTTATCTACTTGACTCCAGTTCTTTCTACATCAATCCGTATATCTTGTTCTTTTCCTTTCTCTCTACCTTTGCAACTGTCATCACACCTGTGTTCCCATCCTTCTCTTGCCCTTTCTTTGACACCCCCTGTAACTGGTTCGTCTTTCTCTTCAATCTCCTCTTGTCTAAACTTTTACTCTTATGTAGCTCACTGGCAGTATCACCTTGCTTGGAGTGAAACGGTTAAAACAAAAAACAAAAAGAAAAAGAAAAAAAAAAGACGAGACTCGAGAGAGACACACGAAACAATACAGAGACACATAAGACGAGACAAAATAGCTCGTTAAACATTGCTGCATCGTGAAGCACTCAAACTTATTTAGTAGCACTGGGGTTCCCAAAGTGAGCGGTACTGCTTCCTTGGAGCAGTAGAAAGATTCAGGAGTGGTGATAAAAAAAAACAAAACAAACAAAGTGCTGGTTAGAAGAAGGTGGGTGGTAGCGTGCGACATTTGACTAAAATTATTTTTCTTACATCATTTAGTATAATGAGATTTCAGTGTTGTCGCCCAACTTCTTTGCGACCAAAGGAATAAAATGAAAATTGCTTAACACTACGCTCTGAGACTTCTTTTTAGAGATTCCCATCCTGATAAGCTGATATCCCTACATCAAATACATCTAACCCATTAAAATTAGGAACTTAGCCTTTTATATTATTCCACAAAACGCATTTTGCGTCCACTGTTTGTCTTTCAGTGGTACTAATTTTAGTACTCCTGTTTATAGGCCTTTCGGTGACAATCATTTTGGTACTTTCCACTCGTTTTAGCTACGGTTCGCCATTTTTGCAGTATACTGCTAGCGAGCGAAACAAGATCTTGCGAGTGTTCTACTACTCTGGACACCAAGCCATGGCACAAGACGTACTCTTCGCCCTGTAAACACTTACACTGGTGGGTTATGACTTTACAACCATTATGCAGGATCGTGATGGTTGGTATGATAGCTCAACCGTAAAAAAGTTATCGCTCAACCAACTATTTCTTTTTGTTAGATTATTATTTGTGAAATATATATGTACTTTTTAAAAGATCTTTAATAAAAGACTTAAAATTATATCCAAATACTTCTGATACAGATTATATACATAATAGGCCAAAAGTTTGAGCCACCCTTTGAATTTCGAAGAATCGCATAAAATTGAAGGTTGCGTGCCTTTTTCAAAACTAATTTATTGAGAGAGAGAGAGAGAGAGAGAGAGAGAGAGAGAGAGAGAGAGAGAGACTGACTTTCTTAAAGAATTTTCAAGTATATATATATATATATATATATATATATCCTGACACGTTTTCATGGAGTGAGAGAGAAAATAGCGAGGCTGAGTTGGCTCAGTTCATTCTCTTTACTACCAGTTATAAAAGCTCTTGTGTCTTTGCTCTTTGACAACGCCTTATTTTATTGTTTTGCAATAATTATGTCGTCGAGTAGTGAAGAATTTATCCCGTGGTTTTTGACAGCAGGATTACACTCGTTTTAAATATTCAATACTAATTAAATGAACCCAATGCTGCATAAAGTTTCCATAAAATTTTACCTCCTTTAGCCTAATCTACCATACTGGCTAGTAGTAATCTTAGAGTTGGCGGATTTTTCAATTTTAGATAACAAATTCTCAAAAAGACTGACATAGGGCAACAAAGTGGTATTTGTTGCGAGGTATCAACACTTTAATGCTCTTGGTACATTTGAACTACAAACAATTTTGGCGGACTCATTTGAGTCGGGGTAAAAGACACCGAAAAATGTAATTAACAAAAAGCATCACATGTGTACAAAATTAAAATAAAAAGGAAAAGACCTTGAAACTTGATATGAAAATGCGCTTATGTGATCGACATGTGTATGTATGGGCAGGAATTCAGTTAAGAGAGGGCCATGTAAATGACCGTGGTTCAGTGGGAGACACTTTACACACAACGTATATAAAGAGAGAGGAAAATGGGAGAGAGGAAGGGAGAGAATATTATTGTATTAAGGGCAACCCTAATTTTAGCAACGCCAAGTGGGATGTGCGTTGTAGTGCAGTGGATATCGGCCCGGAACGATGGAGCCGAGTTCAAATTCCAGTTGAATTCCTTGCATTCACTTTCGCGCCAATACAATTAGGAAATGTATTAATCTGTCTCTTCCCTCCAGTTATGGGTCAAATAATAGGACATATTAGGTTCTATAGGTTTGGTTGGCAACCAGTCTACCGCAGAAAGCAATGGTAACCTACTGCAGGATAATCTTCTTCCCAGTCAGTCATGTCTCTTTCGAGAGATGATCGCCCAAGCGTGTATCACGTATGGCACATAATTGACTGACTGACAAGTGGGATAGCGCACATATTAAAACCCAAGTATTTTTTAAAATTCTTTATATTCAGGGTTAAATAAATTGGATAAATTTGTGTAAAGTGCATATGCCATGTGCGTTTACAGTGTTAGATTATTCTGTCTGAATTTCTGGGATGTGGAGTTATTTGGTAAATTTGCTGACATAGTAATTATGAGTTCAATCCCTCGGCCGGGTAGTACATATATGGGCTCAGTTGAAACGACGAGCAATTACTGTACAAAAATCCCTAGACAAGGACAGCAGAACGATAACAATTGACCTTCGTACATCAAATAAAGGCTTCAGTTCGAAATTCCTTGAAAATTACCTGTATTGACACATACCTGAGGACGGACGGAGAACTCAACGGCCGAAATATGATAAAAGGAGATAAAGATAATAAATGTAATTAGCTTATTTTTGATTTGCAGTATATCTCACCTGTACCTGTTTCGGCATTCACCCTGGTCGGGTTGAGCCGGCTTCCTCCTAAGCGACGGAGAAAGATTTGTTTGTTTAAGAGCAGTGTCCCAAGTCCTACTCTGTATAGACTTCAGGCATTTTAATTATTCCGCAACCTGGTTGCCAGCCAAAACTATATAACCCAATCTGTCCTGTTATTCAACCCATAACTGGAGGGAAGGAATGGATTAATACTTTTCCCAAGTTAAGTGAATGCCGGGCATTCAATTGGAATTCGAACTGCACCACAACGCACATTCGTCAAGAAACGCTTACAGCAACTGGTATTCCCAAGCGGTCACTCATCTAAGTACTGACCAGGCTCAACGTTGCTTAACTTCGATGATCGAACGAGAACCGGTGTATTCAACGTAATATGACCGTAAACCCCAGTATATAGTCCGCTCCAGAAAGAAGTGTTATCATGAGGGGACGAGAGGAGGCGCGGCAAATAGAAAATGTTTGGGAACGACTAGTCTAGCTCAAGGTCACAAATATAGGGTTCTGGTAAAGCTGAACTTACTATAAGAATTCACTGATCTGCTAGACAACTTGCCAACTGACTAAACTATTTTTATTGAATGTATTTTTTAAAAAATTATTTTTATGCTTTTTTTCTTTCTTTCATGCGTTATGTTTAAAAATTGACACGTTTCATTCTTATTCCCGTTTCCATTAACCTATTTACGTAACCATATACGGTTTTCTTTCATGTCTAAATAAGGTTCCATTCATACTTGTTAATCGCGCAGATGTTGCGGTCAGTTTGTACGATATACTGGGAAACTGAACTTTTTATATTTATTTATATTATTAACGATTACATCTAACTTTCAGTCGAAATCTTGTGTTTCGTGTTAAACGCCTTATAATTACATAAATGTTTTGTTAATTTAGCACGTCTTTTTTTCTTTTATAACACTTATTGTTTTTTGTAATTTGCTCCTATTTTCTTTCATATTTTGTTATTTTATTTTTGCTTCTTTTATTTTCTCTATCGCTCGTCTTCCATTTTTCTTAAAACGTTTTTGTCTTTTTGAAGACATTTTTTCCTGTTCTTAGTTGCTTTCGTTTTTTTTTCTTTTCCTTGTCTTTTCTCTTCATTTCTCTTTTTTCGTCTGTTTATAGCTTTCACTTTACTTTTTTTTCTTTCTGACCTCCTCCCTCCTATTATTCTTCGTTGGAGTTTTTCCATCACTCTAGGCTTTTTATTATTGAAATTTTTTATTCGTTATTTCATTATCCTTTCTTTTTTTTTTTTTTTATTTCCCTTTAATTTCATTTATTTCTCCTTTTTATTGTTACTTTACCCCTCTCCATTTTCTTTGCTTTTTCGTCTTTCTAAATATATTTTTCTTTTTTCCATTTCTTTTTCCGTTTTCTATGTCTTTCTCTTGTCTTTTCGTTTACATCATCCTCCGGTTTTTTTTTCGCCATGTTTTTGTTTCACTTTTTTCTTCTTCATTTTTTCCTCTATTTCCTCTTCTCGGTTATTTTTTTTCGGTTTTCTCTCTTCGTCCTTTCGTTTTCTTTTTTGTATTTTTAAAATTTTATTTATTAATTTTTACTTTCTGTTATTTGGGAAAACAATCATTTTCTTTATCACATTTTTATCGCTTTCCTCCCCTCCGATTTTTAACCCTTTTCTATTCCACCCTTCTCTTTAACAACTCTTAAGTGGTACTCTTTCATGTACATGCTTGTCTATCTATTTATCTAATTATATTTGTATTACTGGCTAATTTTTTGCTGTCAACTGCAACGTGTTATATTTACATTCCCAGCCCAACCTGCTTTCATCACTTAGAAAAAAAAAAAAAATTAAATTCTTCTTTTTGTGTTTCCATTAGGCCTTGGGCAGGTGAAAAATCACCCCCAGATGGATTTGTCAGTATGAGTGACAAGTGGTTAGAGCAATGTAACGGTCGGGGAGGTATCTAGCTTAGGTTAATAGCATAAGCTGGGGTAGTTGTTAAGTTTACTCGTTCGGCCACTTCGTTTATACAGAGTCTGCTATTAATTCCTCTCTATTTCTTTCTGTCAGCAATACTTACGTGCATCGTCACTTTCATTACTTAAAGAGACCAATTACTGAAATTCGGTCTATTTCTGGATCTCTAAGCTGTGAGCTGTCTGCATCGAAGTGTTCTTAAATCAAGAACACTCACTTTGTTTTCATTCTCTCTTGTGTATTTTTTAAAAAATTTTTTTTGTTCGGTTTCTTTCACTTCTTTCTCTTTTGCTCATTATTTCTTCAATTCTCATTTTCCGTTTATATTCCCCTGTCTTTATCCTTGCTCTCCCTTTTCTATTTTCCGTTTATTTTGCTCCCGTCTCTATCCTTGCTCTACCTTTTCTATTTTCCCGTTTATTTTGCTCCCGTCTCTATACTTGCTCTACCTTTTCTATTTTCCGTTTATTTTGCTCCCGTCTCTATCCTTGTTCTTGGCACTTCCTTTACACTTAATCTGATATTCTCAGTACCTCGTTTATATAATTTTTTTTATTCTTCCATCAGCCTCTTATCTGTGACTGTGTTTGTTTCTGTCAGCATATTTAAGACATTCCTGTACATATCTAAAATTGTATCCACTTTAAAATTTGCTTCTATGAAACGGAGTAATTTCATAAAAGTTACTATTAGTCAGAGACTGCTTATATTGACTTATAGCTAATACTTTGGGGAAAAAAAAATTAAAAATCAGTCTATACCATCGCAAATACATTCGGCATGCTTTGTTGATTGACGGAGTTGGCTCTTGAGTAAATAATCTTTCATAACAGTGTTTCTCAGAGTTCCAAATTATCTTTCTTCCTTTGCGATCCAAGGTTTTCTCAATTCTTTTTCCACCCATTTTCAATTTTCATTTATTTTTTGCGTCAATATACGCCCTACTTATACAATTGCCTGAATGTCATACCCAGTTACTTCCTCGTGTTTGGACCTCACCCCTAGTGAATTTAATGCCATTCGATTAAAACTTATTGTCCAATGATTATTACCATTTCCGGATATATAACAATTAGCCTGCCCGCACATCCAGTAGAATTCGTTACGTTCACACAAATATTCTTGAGAAATCTTCCTTCCCCAGTTATGGGTTAAATTACGGGATAGACCGGGATCTCCAACCTTAGCTGACAGTCTAGATGGGCTATTCTGTATTAAAAACTAGTTGGTGTGCTAATAAGCAGGCATAAACTCTTCGGGGCACAAGAGAAAAACATCCAACCACCTGGGCTACACATGAGAATATTTTGTTAATAATGAGATATCTAAAGTCACCACCAGAGCCTCGTCGTTATTAATGAATATATCTATAAGACTTCAGATAACAGTTAACACATCGGCAGTTAACAGAGCAGTGGTTCAAACTTTCTGTAGGCCACATTTTCTGAAGTAAAATTTGCTCCCATCTTACCAAATTTTAAGTAATAAAAGTACATAAAAAAGAAGGTAGAAGGGAAATAACCACGGATTCGAAGTCAGAACATTATCGTTGATAACTCTCTCCTCCATGTTGCAGACCCTCGTTACTATATTCTTAATAGTTGATATAATGCAAAAATATTACAATGATAAAAATCAGCCAAGAATTATTTATAACTATAATTTATCTATAATTTATAACTATAAATAATTCTTATATTTATAGATAAATTATAGTTATAAATTATAACTATAATTTATCTACAACTATAAGAATTATTTGTAACTATACTGGAACTCATGCATGAAATTACAAGTAGCCATATTTTCAAATGATATTTTGTTGCATAAGAATTTTTTGAAATTGTTTTTAAATGTTTGTCTTTCAATCATGCCTCCTCACCGAATATTCTCTTGCGCTGCACCGTTTGAGGATCACTGACAGAGAAAGCCATATTGTTAACCTGAAAGAAAGTCAACAGTCGGAAAAAGAAACGCAGAGACTTGAATTCTTAAGTCACGCGAGTTGTGCAATCTGTCTTTTTAGTTTGGTTTGTTTTACGGCTTATCAACCCCTTGGGTTCATTTAAAGCCGAAGCATTAGTTCCTTCAAAAACGTATTTTTGTTGGTAACATTTTTCCTTCCAAAAAGTTTTATGTATATATTTCATAAGTCTGTTTTTATACCTTTCATAGTTTTTTGACCACTTTTTAGGGGGCTAATTATTTGCCCATAGCTGGGACTCTAACAGGTGCTACCACTCCGGGTCAGAGCGGACTTGGAAACAACAGCAATTAAGAGATGGTTCCAGACTCCTCACAACCTCCCAATCAGAGGTCTTGCTGCCGGATGCTGCTTGCCATCATGCCCAGGACCCTGTCTTTTTGATTACATTCCTATTCAGGCAGTAATAATAATGTTGTGGAGTTATGGCGAAACTTCGCCGCAAAGTTGTCGTGGCCGGTTTGTGCCGGAAGTAAGATACGGAACAAGAAGGTATGTTCAAAACAGTATATTAGTGCAACAAAAAACAAGATATTTAAAGGAAGTGTTAATAAGTAATATAGAAATAAGTCCGAAGGTATTATTACGCTGCCTGACTAGTAGCTGTCGTTAACTGCTCTCGTTAACTGTTGTACTTGACTCCTTTTTAACTTCTCGTAACTGCTCTTTAGAAGTCACGCAGGTAGTCATATGTTGCAAAAGGAGAGTCCATTTCTCGTAGGAGGGCATCATGACAAAAAAGCTATTACACCTATTGGCAAAAATAAGTTGTGAAAGCGAGATGCAGTTTAAACCTTTGTGTGGTGTGTTAAGCAAACGGTGGAATAGAATGCCTCATACGCCTGGAGCCCTCAGTCATGACCCGTTCGAATTCCGTTAATTCACGTCCTCTTATGAGCAGGCTAATCTGGTGTTTACACTAAATCACCAGATGTCAGATTACAACCGAAATAGATCCGGAAGTTTTCATGACGTTAAGGTACGGTGGCATCACCTCTCAATACCATTACGTACTGCTATTCCTTGACTTTTGCCACGTCAATGTATAAAGACAAAAAAACAACAAACAAAAAACAAAACAAAACAAAAAAAAACAAAAACAAAACAAACAAACATAAATACAGATACTAAACGATCCATACAAATATACTCACACAAATGATTATAGAGAGCCAGAGGACATTCAAGGATTTAATATCGGCGGCTATAGTCAAAACAACACAAAATAGCAGATGACATGATAGCGGTCTCAGAAGGAAAACGAGAAGAAAGAATGTACGATCGTCAGTAATGTTAAATGCATGATTGTAATAATAAAAAAAGATTCTTTTCCTGGAGCAGAGGCCCAAGTTTCTGTGTGGTGCTATGAAATTGAAGCGTTATTTCTCTTAGACATTCCCATTGAACTATTTAAAATCTTGGATCGTTTCTATTAATTCACCTAAAATAATGTAAATTTACTCATCGTAAATATTAATTCCAAGACATTCTGGATTTTAAATCAGTGTTTTTTTTTGTTTTTTTTTTCATTAAGTTTTTGGCACGCTTTTGAAATTATAAATCAAAATTTGTTTAGCTTACCTCCCAACAACTCCAACCCTCAGGGAAAAAGAAAAAAAATCAGGGAGTTATTCACATTTAAGTAAGGATGATATTCGAGGTAATTACAAGGAATTTAAAAAAAAAAATCTGTTTTGGGCTTGTTTATCGGGGTGAGCTCGAATGCAGACACCACATTTAGAAGTAGCGCACTCGGGTCACCTACATTTAGGGCGATCGCAAAGGTCAACCCAGCTAGAATGCAATAGAAGGGCCTCGTTCTGAGAGAATTTGGTGTTAATTTTAATAAATGTCAATTTCTTTTTATTTGGTGGTGAATTAACAGAAAAAAATCCAAAATCTTCACATCTAATAAAATAATTTTGGATCAGTCAGATAATTAGGCGACAAACATGTAAAATTTAATATCGATTCACCAAAGTCAAAATTACATAGTAAATTTCATAGGTGTTCATTACATAGTAAATTTATTTACCTTTTTAATCCGACCATAATGTTTTTTGTAAATTACCAAATTACATAACATTAGAAAATACATTCGCAAATGTTACAAACCTCTCTACTACAATAAAGAAAGACCGTTATGTGTGTGTGTGTGTATATATATATATATACACACACACACACACATCTAGCAGTATAGCCCGGCGTTGCTCGGGTGTAATAAAAAGCTTTTATATATATATATATATATATATATAATCGATTTTCTGCACTATTGTAAGAACTGCAACCTTGAAACTTCTGAATATCGTTTCTTATGTCTTTGTCTATGAGTGTATCAAATTTGATTAAAATCGGACCACTCCTTCTATAACCAGATTTTTTCGATTATCGATTTTCGATATTTGTCGGGGGGGTACCTCGACAAAAAACCTAGCTAAGAACACTCGCAGATGCTTATAGTACAACTGTGTAAATTTTCAAGAAAATCGGTTCAGCCGTTTCGGAGTCTATAGGTAACGGACACACACGCACATAGACAAAGTTCCATTTATGAATAAGTTATATATATATATATTCAGGTAAAGAGGGCCCAAGCTTTTAAAAAGCTAATGCCAGGGAACTCAAAATCGTAAAAGCTTGGGCCCTCTTTACCTGAATATATATATATAATCTCCCTCCTATCTTGATCATAAAGAGAGAGACAATAGCGAGGTAGTGTCGGTTCCGTTCTCTTTACTACTAGTTATGAAAGCTCTTGCCGCATGTTTGCTCTTTAACAGTGCCTTATTTTTTTGTAATAATTATATCAAGTGTTGAATAGTATATATTTCCCCTTTTGTTACGCTCAGGAGGGGGTTGACTTTTTTTTGTCTTATGTCTTAATATAAGATACTCAATAGTAGGTACGTGTCACAAATACATATATATGTATATGTTTCTGTCATTTTAGACATATCGATATAAATATTTTGCCGTCATTTTTGACGAGCCGGGACCACTCGTAGCTGTATAAATAAGTTAGTTATATATGGTAAGAAAAGTGTCACACAAAAATAAGTCTTTACACCTATGTACAGTATTGGCGGATGTGCGTTGTGGTGCAGTGGATATCGTCTCGGAACGAGAAATCAGGGAGCCGAGTTCGATTTCCAGTTGAATTCATTGCATTCACTTACGCGCAAATACCCTTGGGAAAGGTATTAATCCGTCTATTCCTTCCAGGCATGAGTTAAATAACAGGACAGATTGGGTTCTATAGCCTTGGCTGGCAACCGGTCTACCGCAGAAAGTAATGGCAACCTCCTGCGGGATAATCGGCTGCCCAGTCAGTCATGTCTCTTTCGAGACATGATCGCCCAAGCGTGTATCACGTATGGCACTTAACTGACAATATTGGGACCCATTCACAGGCACACACACAAACAAACAAAAAAAAAAAAGGAAAAAAAAACTTTTCAATCTCTGAAGTAGGGTGGAAAAAAATCATCTAGACAAAAAAACTACCTAAAAAAAATCTCTACGAGATATTAGATACTTGAATACGAAGGTGGAGAATGGCTCAGGTGCGAAGCCAAAAAGAATCCTTAAGCTTATTGGCCAAAGTTCACTCATTTTCAGAAGTCATGTGGACCATTTAATTTTATATTTTTTATAAAAGTAGGTGCATACATAGTTGTAGACACCAGTTGATAATATCTGATTGTCACAAATCTTTCCTAGTTTTGTTTCTTCTTGTAATTTACAACAAGCGTGTGTTAAGATGGTGGGAGACACCTGTCCGATTACTCTCCCAGCAAGTACGAGAGCAAATAGGCAGAAAACGGTAAGAGACAAAAATAACACTACTTTGTAAACCACAGTAACTTTCGGGACCAACTTAAAAAAAATACAGTGTCTCACCGACTGCTGGCTTCCCCTATCCCAGCTTTAAATGGCATGAGGTATCTTACAAAGATACGGATCTTGACCAATTGCAACCATAACACCACGTCAAGGTAACCAGTTGCAGAGAGGTCCGTATATATACATGCCAAATGGTCCTGCTGCTAACAGGGAAATGGCGGCTGTAAATGGCGTTAACAATGACGCACGTTCGCCACACCTCTAAATTTTTATTCAGTATGACATTGTTAATGATTCTTCTATGTGCCCTGACCTTTCGGGGCGTAGGCGATCATGGCTTTCCAAGTCTCCCTATCCCTGGTGGCTCTTAGCACGCTTTCTCCTGTTACACCACGCAAACTGTTCTTCATCCACCTGCTCAGCCCGTCAAGTATGTTACACGCTGTTTTCCCCTGTCTCTCCCTCCCTTTATCTGGCCTGTTAGTATCAGATTTTCCAAGCCCTCCTTCCTCATTGCATGTCCCAGGAACTTTAGCTGTCTTTTCCTGATGCTCAGTATTAATTTCCTTTTTGTTTCCATCCTTTCCAACAACTCATCATTGCTCACATTATCGATCCATGATAGTGGTTAGTTATCCATGTTAGTAGTTATCTTTAAATTAGTGAAAAAAAACCCAAAAAACCTATATGCTGTATTAACTTTAAGATTTATTGAACAGAGTAAAAAAAAAAAATGTTGAATAACAGCGGAAAAAAGGCGCAAACTCAAGCTAAATCCGTTACCAATTGATATTTCCCTAAAGATGAAGTGACGTTTAAAATTTTCTGAACATATATGAAATGAAAGAATGAGAAAAAAATTAACGAGTCAGTCCTTATAAGAATTGATTTTCATTAAACCACGCATCAGCTGGAAAGAACGTTCACTAAGATAAACAAAAATGGGTGTGTACAAACAAGAAAAATTAAATAAAATTTTATCTATTAATCATCACAGACAATCGCTCCTACCTATTAGCATGGATCAGGCTAGTCTCTCTGAAAGCAAAACACTGTGCCTCCTCGGGTTAACTCTTACAACAGACCTCAAGTGGCCTGTCTATATAGAATCCATAGCTAAATCTGCTGCTAAGAAAGTCGGTTCTCTGTGTAAGGCCAGGAAGTTTTTTCCGTCTGAAACCATCCTGCACATATATAAATCTACCATCCGCCCATGCATTGAATATTGCTGCCATATCTGGTCAGGTGCTCCTGCTATTCACCTAGGTGTCCTTGACAAAATCCAACGGAGAATCTGTAATGTGATCGATCCCGACTTGACAGCTCGGATACAGTCACTTTCTCACCGGCGCAATGTGGCTTCTCTGTGTCTCTTCTACAAATACTTTCACGGTTTCTGCTCAGATGAACTTAGCTCACTGGTTCCTACTATATATAAATTTACTCGAGCCACAAGATTAGCAACTCGGTCCCACCCTTTTACTGTGAAACCAATAAAATGTAAACGACAATTCTACTTCATCAGCTTCTTTTCTCGCACTTTCTTTCCGTTTTCTTGCTTCCCCGACAGCTACAACCTCCAAGAATTTAAATGTAAAGTCAATAGTCATCTATTTCACTAACTTGCATTGTGTCTCTCTCATGCTCCTTTCTTCGTCCACTCTCATCAGTATTTTCAGCCTTCTATTACCCACTTCCTGACGCCCCCTATAACCTGTCATTTTCTCATAACTTTCCTCCTATGTAACCCCCTGCAAAACAGTAACAGTAAAATGCCTTGCTTGGTGCGATATGATTATATATATATATATATATATATGTTGGTATATATATATATATATATATATATATATATATATATGTTGGTAACAAATTAAAAAAAAAAAAAAAAAAAAAAAGAAGGAAAACTGTGGGGTCTGACAAGAGAACTTATTGTCAAAAATTTACATTGAAAATTAAAATCCTCATAGCTACACGCATTTAAAACAATCGTTACTGAATGTTCATTAAAAAAATGTTTTGATTAATTGTGGCTTAACCCTTTTGCAGGTCATTTAAAAGCCAGAAAATATTTTTACAATGTACGAATCCCCACTCTTCCCCGATAATTTTTACTGATACAAGTTCAATTAATCTAACCGATTGGGAGAGAGAAATGTGGATTCATAAGTGAATATAACGACCTCGACTAGAATTGAAAGTCAACTCCCCATTTTCCAGATCGAAGACGTTATCTATTACTCCACCCGCACATTCAATATTGCTTCACATATGTAATCGTCCGCAGATCGTAGCTTTGTATAAATATATTGACAATTACTTATCTCAGTAGTGAAGCATCGATTCATCGGGAATGAATAACTGGCACCACATATTAACCTATCAATAAGCACCTGATGATGGCTAGAGATTACTTGGTCGAAACGTACTATAACAGCATCTACATCAACCAGGATGTTCGAAATAAGAGTATTGACAATTCAGTTATGTGCCATACGTAATACACTCTTGAGTGATCATCTTACTTTCGAGACATGATTAACTGAGTAGAAGATTTTCCTGCGGTAGGTTGCCATTACTTTCCGCGGTAGACTGGTTGGCAAGGCTATACAACCCAATACAAGGCTATACAACCCAATCGATCCAGCTGGAAGGAGAAGAGATGCATTAATACCTATCCCAATGTTATTTACCCGTAAGTGAATGCAACGAATTCAACTGGAATTCGAATCTTGTTCCGAAACGACATCCTCTGCACCCCAACGCATATCTCACTGACAATCACTCATCTAATCTAAAATCCTTATAATCAGTTTGTGTTCTCTATGTGAATGAAGAAAAAAAAACTTTAAAAAAGAATATTCCGTGTACTTGTAAAACCGAAAGATTGGAAAAAAAAATAAAATACTTTTTTTTAAAATCCTAGAACCCATTTCTGCATTGACATGCTGTCTGGAAGTATTAAAAAGGCTGTTTGCACGATCATTCGAACAGAATATGGCATAACACCAAGTTTAAAATAGGGATCTCACGCGTACCTGTATTCAGTAAGACCAATTGCTCAGTTTCCCTTGGTACGACTCAGTCATCAGGGATCGATCCTGAACATAAACCAGATTACTTGAGCTAATCCTGTACATAAGCAGCATAAAATAATGTCAACGCTCTACTTCACTATAAACGGCGTGAATTTTTTTTATCTTTAAATGTTCTGCTAAACTAGTCAACATAAAAACCGTTCTCGGCACACAAGGGCACCTTTTCATGAAGTTATGGTTAGCAAGCAGGTTTTTGCTGGTTATTAGTAGTGAGTTTGGTCCTCACTGTGCTAAAACTTAGCATAACCTTGTAAATGATTCAATCTACTAAAACATTTTCTATTAATTATCAGAACATCAACGAAGAGACATTACATCAAGAAGGCAGAGAAGAGGATTCCTAATGACGTTATTATAAAGTGAATATAAATAGCTTTATTCGAATACTTTTTTGGTTGTTGCAATGAAAACCATTGTATAATACGCAGTGACAAATAGGACAATACTTTTTGATTGTCATTACTGGACAATTCCAATCACTTCACAGACAACGAGACCCTCACCCAGCTTTCCACCAACCAGTGATTGACTACCCCACATTACGTCTCTATTCTCGTTCGTGTCGGTGTGCACCAAAATCTGGAAAAATCCCGTTGCAAGCTTACAATGAAACGAAAGGGGGAAAAAAAACGCCATGGTAAGAAATGAGGAATCCGGTTTTCAATACATTTAGTTGTTTATTCAGGGTTTCAGCTCCTCGGGTTTGAATTGGTGGGTATCTGACATTTGGGACAACTTATGTCATATCAGCTCTTCTCTACGACGCACGGTTGGCAACTTGAGTTTGAGTTTTGTTTAACGGCATATATGGGTTATTTAATGCCAAAAAGATGGAGCTGTAATGTTTGGTTACAGCGAGAAGATTGATTTAGTCAGATTTTGATAAAATCTTATTTTAGAAAATTGAAGATGTCTTCTAGTTTAGTATTCAAAAATGTATTGTTGGTAATATTTTTTCTTCAGAAATATATATATTTTTCTATAAAGTATTTTTATGTATATATCTAAGCTTATTTATAAATGGAACTTTGTGTGTGTGTTACCTATAGAGACCGAAACGGCTGAACCGATTTTCTTGAAAATTTACACAGTTGTACTATAAGCGTCTGCGAGTGTTCTTAGCTAGGTTTTGTGTCGAGGTACCCCCCCCCCCCCCAATCAGTCAGTTAAGTGCCATACGCGATACACACTTGGGCGGTTATGTCTCGAAAGAGAAACCCGACCGACCGAATTGGCGTCAGTCGGCGACTCTACCCCTGGGCCACGGGGCGTTCGATCAATAAGCGAAAAAATCGGGTTATAGAAGGCCGTTGGAACTAGAAACAGAATCACCTACTTCTGAGAGGATAAAGACATTAAAAAACGAATTTTAATTTAAAGTTGAAAGCTATGTCAAAATGATTAATTATGTTTAGTTACCGAAGGATACAATATCCAACTAGAAATCAAAAACGTATCAATAGTTACATTTTTATTCTAAATGATTATTTGACAGAAAAATGTCAACGTTAATTTCAACGAATGTCAAATAAAATTTTAAAGACTTGTTTGTATTGCATTCGTGCCTTGACATTAGAGAGAAGTGATCGCAACAGTTTTGGTCAGAATTTGAACTCTGCTGGCCGATTCCATTTACCGTGACGCTAACCGTTTCGCCACTCGCACGTCTAAAGACCAAAACGAAAGGATACAAAAATGGATGTGACCTAAGTAAACACAAGAGCACACCTCTAAAGCACCAAATAAGAAAAGAGTTCATAACGACCGATTTCCAAGATTCTCCTTAATGAGCAGTGACTTCAATCCTCACTGGGTGCTTTAACTTGAGACAAACAAGAATCGAATACGTAATTAGTCAGTTATGAGCCATACGTGATGCACGCTTGGGCGATCATGTCTCGAAAGAGACATGACAGACTGGATAGGAGATTATCCCATAGTAGGTTGCCATTACTTCCTGGGGGAGACTGGTTGCCAGCCAAGGCTATAAAACCCAATGTGTCCTGTTATTTAACCCATAATTGGAGGGAAGAGACGGATTAATATCTTTCCCAAGGGTATTTGCGTGTAAGTGGATGCAGAATTCAACTAGAATTCGAACTCGGCTCCCCTATTTCTCGTTCCGAGTCGATATCCAGTGCACCGCAACGCGCATCCTACACCGGAAAAAGAAAAAAAAAAATTAAAATGGGTCTAAATTTACAAGTGATAGTGATCTTTCTACGCGGTTTCAATTATTCGAACCTCAGAAACAATTCATATTTTACTTGCTAATGGTTCGAAAATGCAAGATATCGGTTTATACTTAGAATACATCAAATAAACCGTAATGTGTTTTCACTGGAAGTGAAAAAAAAAAAAAAATCGTATAAAGAGGTTGCTAAAATCCGGTACGCGATGGTCGAATATCTTTGATGGTCCGGCACTTTTTATTTTAATTTGCCGCCATTGTTGAGCGTCTACGAAGACGACGTCACACGCAGTATTATAATTGTTGTATTTTATGATTAGTTATTGCCAATAATCTCTTGTAACTAATTTGTAAATTATATTTGACTGTGTACATGCTATGGGTATAATGAAATGCCAGAATAGTCTCTTGCTTTGGTTGGCAATCAGAATAGAACAGGTCTGCATTTAAACCATATAGTTGTGAGATGCTAATAACTTCACCTTATAAAACCTACTTGTTATGAAATTCGAAGCAGCACTTATGTTGTGGATTTATGCTGCATAGGAAGCCTCCAGACCAGAAAAAGAGATTGAAAGTTATATGGCCTCGATACCAGTCGCGGTTTTTGGTATCCGTTCAGTCTTGCAACATATTCCCGGTGAATAAGGAGAGGATTGCTATAGACACGAAAATACCAGAGAGAGCTTGAGAAAAAAAAAATCTCTTTTCCGCACAGACAGTTTTTTTCTCAATCCTAGAATGAGACATTATCCCTTTAATAACATCTTATTTAGTTTTTGATCCAGAAATAAAAATAAATAAAATAAGAAATAAAAAATGAGCAAAAAAAAAAAAAAAAAAAAAAAAAAAAGAACAAAAAGACCCATCTTCAATATTTACAGTAGATAATCTACAAGTCTATATTATACGGAACACTTCTCACTATAAATTGCTACTTCGAGTTGTCAAGAATTTGCAAGGTTTCGTTGGTAGTTGCCGCGGATATTAAGAAACACTCTTGCGCCTATCGGATTTACTTATTTTTAAATAGCACACACAGACTTCTTGTCTATCTGGAATTAATTCAGCCATTTTGAATATCTCAAGAATTGGTTGATGTAACTTGGCAGCTGATCACGCATGCGTGAACAGTCAGTAGTTAGATGCCATTGAGTAAGCTTGGTTTGTGTGTAACCTCTACATTCACAGTGACCGGGCAGGACTTTTTCTTTTTTTTTAATAGCATTGAATCAGTCAGAATTCTTGTTCTAGTGAGGTTATTTTTGTTAGCATTAAATAACTTCCTCTTTCATAATGTGTGTGTGTATAGCAATCCCTCTCTAATACACGTTTCGTTAAAATGACTGGTAATTCTAATAATTTGTTTTTATTGTGTGCAAACAAAAAGGTTTCTTTTTAGGGCATAGTGAATGTAATATTGTTAAAAGAATTGGGTGATGTAACTTGGCAGCTGATCACGCATGCGTGAACAGTCAGTAGTTAGATGCCATTGAGTAAGCTTGTTTTGTGTGTAACCTCTACATTCACAGTGACCGGGCGAGTGGATTGTGTCTTGGGCAGAATGTGCAAATTATAATGAGTGATTGGGTCAGGATAGTGTTTAGCTAGGTATAGATAGATAGATAGATAGATAGATAGATTCTACCCACCACCTTTTCGGCACTTTCAGTTAATTTATTAGATATTTTCATAGATTTTGGTTGTGATATTGTAAACCGTCTAAAAAAGTGACGAAAGGCAGGTATATTCTTCAAAAATTAATATGCTTACGTTTCAACAATTTTTAGACTGTTTACTATGGCAAGCGGAATACAGCGGCCATTTTTTATGGGATGGTTTATTTTAAAAATCACGTATTTTAGTTTGTTATTGGGTTCAGCCAATTCCATAATTTCATTAAACGTTTTAAGTTATAGTATATACTGTACATAGCTGCATTTTTATTGTCATGGGTTTGTTCCCCCTTTTTAGTGCCCCTTGTAAATATGTGGCATTGTGGTGTATGAAGAATTGAGAGGTGATGTATAGGTTCTTGTGGTAAATGTGCAAATTATAATGAGTGATTGGGTCATGATAGCGTTTAGCTAGTTAGATAGATAGATAGATTCTACCCACCCCCTTTTCGGCCTTGTGCCACAATTTGTATGTTTTATGCATAAATATATTGTTTACTATGGCAACAAATACCATTTAAAATAGCACGAGCAAAAATCCTAGAAGATGGTTAATAGATTAGCCGAAAAACGCTCGTAACGAACAATCATTTTGACAATTTTTACATTCACTAAGTGAAAAAAGTTCTTGTTTGCATTTAAAAAAAGGAAATTATGGAACACTTATTTCGATTATTCATCATGTAATTGTTATAGTTATGTGCCCCCAACGAAAATATTCTCAAACATTAGTCCATAGGTTCACAACCTTTTTGCTGCGATTACCCCAAAATCGCAATTTTACTATTATTCATTACCCCAATGAACAAGTACCCGTAATATAGGAAAAGTAATTATATTTTCATACATCAAAAGCAGACAAAGTTTATGGAAATTATTCAATACAATAATACCAATCTATAATAATCAGAGGTATAGTAGCCGTAACCTAGCCGCGAATCTTAATGTGAGTGCTGAGCTTGTATTGACTGTGCCAGTTTATTTATTCTTGGCTTTGTGACTGAAAGAGCTATTCGGGCGTCGTTTGCCACATGGAATCTGCTACGTTTCTTGGTCTTCATTCCTAGGATACAGTGTGAAATTATAAGCTGATTGCCTCTTCCCAAACCAAACATCCATTACCCACAAAATATGGGCTCATTACCCCACTGGAGTAATTTACCCCGGGGTTGAGAACCATGGCATTAGTCTATTGTGAAAATTGTGAACAACTCATAAAAAAACATACACCTCCGTATTAAAAAGAATTCAATCAATTTAAATTCTGTTTTAAATACGGCAAAGTATTTTGCTTATTGAAAATATTTAAATCTATTAGCTGGAAATTAAGACTGAAAACCTTCAAGAGATTTTTCATTAAAAAAAAAAAAAAAAAAAATCATTTAAAACCTTAAGAATTGCGTTTTTTATGGAGGTCCTTGATGAAATCCGAAAACTCTCTGAAAGATATGGCTGGTCACTCGTATCCAAACACGCCTGTCTACTAGGGAAGCTTGCTAATCCCTGGTGCAGACGTCTGATCGGGCACATTTGTGCTTGTTCAACAGAGCCCACCTGTAGTTTATACTACAAGTTTCTGCGAGAGCGCGCGTTATATGGTGGGAACAACAGCCTGAACAAGATCAGGACGCTCAATCCCTCGGTGGCTTCCAAAGTGTCTAGTCTATCCATTTTCGCTTACAAGGCTTTGGTCAACCCATGGTATGGTCTAAATGGTAGCTTCCCCTATGTGGATAGGGGTCGGAGGTTCGAATCCTGCCGAATGACACATTTTCGTAATAAAAATTTATCGTAAATAATCAGGACGGTAGATATAAATATATCATACTGTTTAATTAAAAACAGAATATCTACTTAAATACGAGTATCGACAAAAAATAATGTTCAAACAAATCATTTCAAATTGTCTGCTGTTTATAACCAAGTTTCGTTAATGTTCGTTAATTTCCGTAACATATAGGTTTTTGTGTATCGGTTATATTATTATAACGGTGTTCATTATAACTATGGTATTTGTGCTATATTTTTCATTTTATAACTAAATTTATCTAAATTTCATTAGTGAATATAATGATATATGTAAATGTCAAAATATGTCAATTACTGTCCCTCCCCTATTTTCGAACCACCCTGTATAAATAAGTAAAATAGTCCAGTTCATGAATATCTGAGATAAAATTTAAAAATTTTCTTTTTTATAAATGTTGGTGGGGTGTACTTCGAAATCATGTATTGAATGGTTAGCAAGTTTGTCCCGCTTGGTCAATTATGACCGAGTAGCGAGTTCGATCCTCGCTGAATACTCCATACAGTCGGTCTATTGTCGCATCTAAGCTACGTTTAGTAAATCGCAATGTTTTTTTTGGGGGGTGGGGGGGTTCCATTTTCGCATCTAAGCTACGTTTAGTAAATCGCAATGTTTTTTTTTGGGGTGGGGGGGTTCCATTTTACTATGGAAATTCATTCTAAATTGATCTCTGTACGGAAGCCAAAACAAATACTTCATACAACGGATTTTAAAATGAATATTTTGGAATTCAGTATCTGAATATATGATGGGGGGGGGGGGGGGATAAAAATAAAACACATTATAATGTTGCAAGAAATAGTATGAGCGTATTTTATTTTGACTTCCGTAGGGGGATCAATACAAGGAATTCCACTGCAAACTCGAACCCTTATTAAATTTTTGATTTCCAAATATACCGCATACAGAGGTCACCCCCTCCATACTAACAACATCAAGAAGTCATCTTCTTGACAAATTGACCATGGTGAGATTCGAACCTGGGATTCATAGTCAGAAAGCGAACAGTGTAGCAACGGCTCTGAATGTATTGTCAAATTCTGCCCGGAAATTTAGAAAATAGTCCGAATGAAAGAAAAAAAAATCTTAACAGTCGTTGGTCTTGAATGCTTATTTCTAACACCACCTGCATTAATTTCAGGATTTTGACAATTTTTTTTATTGATTTTTCAATGGATACAAAAGATTTACTATACAAAAAAAAAAAAAAAGATGTAAAAATGTGCCAACTTTTGAGTATATTCATCAAACTCTCCCGGTCCACAATCAAGAATATTTAGTTTGCCCGTGCAGAAACTAACCAACGTTAAGCAGAAACAGCAAAGTTGAAATCTTTGCATTCTAGTTACACAAGATATAATTCTCCAACGATCTATTCTTTAAAACAAAATTAATGAAGCAACATTTTATAAAATCAAGTTCAGATATTACTTTTCTTACAAAATATTTATATCATTTACAAAGAGACGATTGGTTTCGTTATTCTTTACATGATAATAGAGTTCGCTGTTCTAGACATGAAAATTTGGTACAAGTAGCATTATGATTCAATAACTGTTTTTATTACTGGTTTTAATTTATTAATTCAGATATCCAGGGACCCTCAATGTGGACATGTTTACGGTCAAGGATGTTGTAAGGCCATTACTTGGGTAGGATAGATTATCAGTGATCAACTGGATGAACAAATCAATTATTCAACGGGAATAAGAGTGCGAATCATGTATTACATTTATGAATTGAACAAAGTACAGTGCCTCTCTGGGCGATTGTGTGTGGAATATTCGAAAAAGTGGCGAGACTGTATTTATTATTTTAAATTACAAAAAGTTTGGTACAAGGCAGAAGTGGAAGATGGGTGAGACTAGTCATCTCTTTCTATCTTCTACCAGATTCACGACCCAAACAATCATTGCAATTTGCTCACTCGTCACAAGAAATCATCCATTTTCCAATCCTGCATCCACCACAATACTATATATCCACAAAGGAATCTTAAAGAAAAAGAGGGGAAATCCATGAATAAAAGGGTGGGGAATGGTAAAATTGACCATAACGGACTGTGGGTATATAGAATTTGCCCAGTCATTTAATCCTGCTTGTTTCTTAGTAAGAAAGTTCGTATGAACGTTACGCCTTGCCATTAATGGACTTTTCTGTTCTAGAAGAAAGGCGGAAAAAAGATATAGAGACGCTATTTGGGTTTAGTATTCAAAGAAAGAAAAGCAACACAAACTAACAAAAGCACGCATAAGATAACTTTCGGATGCTTAACGTCTGTTTCAGTGAAATCGCAAACTTTGTAAATTTATAATTTTTTTACTTGTTTCTTATTTAAATATTAACCTGCATTTATGCTTATGATTGTTGTTAAATTGCAGTATTCTGTTAAAGTTAAGCTCAAATTATTTAGCAATGAAATAGGAAACATTCTATGGGATGGACGGTTCTTACTAACATTAATTATTATTTTAGTTAAAAATTTGTTGTATTTTCAGTTTATTTTTGGGTTCATTCCCCTCCTATCATTTCATTTTTCATTAAATATTTTATATTATATGATATTGTACATAAATACATTTTTATTGTTATGGGTTATTTGCCCACTTTTTTAGGTGTCCCTTGTAAGTTTGTGGCATTGTGGTGTATGAAGGATTGATAGTTGATGGATGGGTTCTTGTGGTGATTGTGTAAATTGGACTGAGTGAATGTTGTGATAGAGTTTAGCTAGGTATAGTTAAGTGAGTACCAACCTCTTTCCCTCTCCTTTTCGGCTTTGTGCCACATTTTATGAAAAAATAAATAGTGGAAACATTGTATGGGTATTTTATAGTCTTGAAATAATTTAATGTTGAAATTCCTTACTTAACTTAATTCAAATAAAGAAACCATGATTTTTCATGGGTAGTATTTTGTAATAGTGCCTCGATATTAAAATAATGGTTAGGTGAAGGAAAAGAAAAGAAGGAACGTAGGAGGGAAGGGGGAAAATGAAAAGAAAATGTTTAAGAGAAACAGAAGAAAAAAGATTTGAAAGAATGAAGACTAAGAGGGTTGTTTGATTCTGGTTCTCTAGACTTTTTTAGGTGCCCGCCTGCACCGAGTCACCAGCCATAAGTAGTGTTCACCATTTGTTTATTTTTAAAGAAGCTAACAACTATTATCGTCTACACACCATGACAACTGAACACTTAGTAATACCAATTGTAAAATGAAGTTATCGGCTCCACTTCAGACCAAAGCAAAAAAGCTGCTATGCCTCTCGCGAATACTTAACGTAGACTCTGGAATGTTCCTAATCAGTAATTCTACAATAAACATTTAATTTTTTTTAAATTCTTTCCTTCAAAAGGACATGGCTTCAAAATCTCGATCTCAGGTACGTAAATATATTTTAGACTTTTTTTTCTACATTAATATCAGTCATTTGTTTCTATTTTACTTTTTATTATTATTCCACTTGAAATATTAGCAAAAACTAGGACTTAAATAAAGTAATTTTTTCTTTTACTATTTCGAAAAAACAGTTTGGTGGCGTTGTAAAATAAGCAACGTTACCAAAAATCAGCACCCCCCGGAATTTCTTACCTCTCTATCACTATATACAGGTTGGTCTAATGAGGTTGAATAGGTTTTTGTGATGATTTGTTTGAACATTATTTTTTTTATCGATACTCGTATTTAAGTAGATATTCTGTTTTTGAATTAAACAATATTATATATTTATATCTGCCGGCCTGATTATTTACGATAATTTTTTTTTACGAAAATGTGTGTCATAGGGGAAGCTACCATGTGATCTGGCACGTCTTAGACCTCTCGACCACGAATTACCATTAGTCTAAATGGTAGCTTCCCCTATGTGGATAGGGGTTGCAGGTTCGAATCCTGCCCAATGACACATTATCGTAAATTATCAGGCCGGTAGATATGCATATATAACACTGTTTAATTATAAAACAGAATATCTACTTAAATACGAGTATCGATAAAAAATAATGTTCAAACAAATCATTTCAAATTGTCTGCTGTTTATAACCAAGTTTCGTTAATGTTCGTTAATTTCCGTAACATAGGTTTTTGTGTATCGGTTATATTATTATAACGGTGTTCATTATAACTATGGTATTTGTGCTATATTTTTCATTTTATAACTAAATTTATCTAAATTTCATTAGTGAATATAATGATATATGTAAATGTCAAAATATGTCAATTACTGTCCCTCCCCTATTTTCGAACCACCCTGTATAAATAAGTAAAATAGTCCAGTTCATGAATATCTGAGATAAAATTTAAAAATTTTCTTTTTTATAAATGTTGGTGGGGTGTACTTCGAAATCATGTATTGAATGGTTAGCAAGTTTGTCCCGCTTGGTCAATTATGACCGAGTAGCGAGTTCGATCCTCGCTGAATACTCCATACAGTCGGTCTATTGTCGCATCTAAGCTACGTTTAGATAAATCGCAATAAATGTTTTTTTGGGTGGGGTGGGGTGGGGGGGGGGTTCCATTTTACTATGGAAATTCATTCTAAATTGATCTCTGTACGGAAGCCAAAACAAATACTTCATACAACGGATTTTGGAATTCAGTATCTGAATTATGTAATCGATAATATAGGTGGGGGGGGGGGGAACAAAAATAAAAAAAAATCAGATTATAATGTTGCTATATTTATTTTATTTACATTCTAAGAAATCATAGTATGAGCGTATTTTGTTTTGACTTCCGTAGGGCGATGAATACAAGAAATTTCACTGTAAACTGGACCCCTTATTAAATTTTTGATTACTCAATATTATGAAATGGGGGGGGGGGGTATTTTGCTCGCTGTGTCTACAGGAAAAATTACTTTTTATTTCAATTTCTGGATCTTGTCTAGATTCGCTAACCCACTCACGGCAGGGCTCGCTGTTCTTTACATGAGAATGATCGGATTCGCTGTTCTTGATATGAACATTTTGGTACAAGTAGCGTTATGGCTCAACAGCTGTTTGCAGATACTAGTTTTAAATTATTAATTCAGATATCCAGGAACCCTCAAGATGGACAGATCTACGTTCATGGAGATTGTGAGGCCATTACTTGGGGAGGATAGATTACCAGTTATTAACTGGATGACGAACAAAATCAATTATTCGACGGGAATTAAAGTGTGGATCATGTATTACATTTATGAATTGAACAAAGTGCAGTGCCTCTCTGGGCGATTGTGTGGAATATTCGAAAAAAGTGGAGAGACATTGATCATGTATTTACAGCGACGAATGTCGAGATTACAGAGAGCGCTAATCATCTAAACGACCAGCACAGAAACGTCAACCATTGTTTGCATTTCGTTGACACAACATATAGAATCAGACTGGAGAAAGTATAAGGCTAAAATTAAAGGTAAATGTTCGTTTTAATTCCCTTCGCTTTTCCCTTCAAATTTATCCAAAATAGCATTATCTCTGTGCAAATGTATATGCTGAACTCAAATCAAGTGTTAGTTATTGAAGAAACTTACCTTATTTTTTTTATCTAAATGTCCATAAAAAACGAACTATATCTTACACTTTTTCTCTCCCGTAACTCTCACAAAGTCATGTAATTAACTGCAGAATGACGTACTGCGCATGTTATCGAATTTTGGCAGATTTTTTGTCGATTTTTCTTCATTTACTGATACTTCCGTCGATGTACTTCCGGGAATTAAAGTAATGCGCTATTGCATTTCTGCGCTTATTGCTCTCAAAACAGGAAGTACATGACCGAAAGTTTTAGTAAAGGACGAAATTCGACCAAAATTGCTGCCTACGTAGAATGTCATTCTGCAGTTAATTACATGACTTCGTGAGAGTTACGGGAGAGAAAAAGTGCGAGATATAGTTTTTTTTTTTTTTTTTTTAAATGGACTTTCAAACCAAAAAAGGTAAATTTCTTCAATAACTAATTGTTGATTTGAGTTCAGCATACACATTTGCACAGAGATAATGCTATTTTGGATAAATTTGAAGGGGGGGGGAAGCGAAGGCAATTAAAACGAACATTTACCAAATTAAAAACATTCGAGGATGTAGACGGAATTTTTTATCAGATGACTACCTCCGTATTAAGACGGATGTATTGTATTTGGTCGCATTTATCTGTGTCTGTGAGCAAGATATCTCAAGACCAGCTGGATGGATTCGGACGACTGGTCTCATCACTGGCACAAACTTGTTAGATTTGGGGTTCAAGATAAAATACAAAAATTATGGCACAAGGCCGAAAAAGAGGGTGGTACTCATTAACTATCCTATACCTAGCTAAACACTATCATTCATTAACAATTTGCACATTCACCACAAGAACCCGTCCATCATCTCCCAATACCACATATTTACAAGGGGCACCTAAAAAAAAAAAGTGGGAACAAACCCATGAGATAAAAATGCTAATATATAAAATAATACAAAATATATTTAAAAGATTTAATGATAATGAAATGAGGGGAATGAAATACCCAAAACCGAAATAAAATACAACATAATTTTCAAACTAAAATAAACAAATGTTAGTCAGACCCATCCAACGCACAAAAAAAGAGGGGCTGCTGTATTCCGCCAAACGGCGAAATCAAGTAGCACACTCGCTAAGGGAGTAGGGGGGGATTTGGGGTTAAATCTGGTAGGGGATAAAGGTGCTGGGTTTTTTCCGGGTTTGTCACTAAAATTTAATTTTTGACTTTCAAATGCCAAACACCCCTAGATCATTTTAAATACTGAATTACCACGTGTTTTTTAGTGTGCATTTAATTTTGAGAGAGGTCGAGTTCATCTTTTTGCATTTTCACTCTTGAGAGCGGTCAAGTTCATTGCAATTATTCTTTCTCGTTTTAATAATCTTTTTTTGCTAATCGCTGAGATGTCGGTATTGCCTTGGCGGCGGCTTGCGGTTTTGACTTGTTTAAATTGGTTCATGTTGATGGATCAAGATAGTTAACAGGTTACTGGGGTTCTATAATGCAATCATCATACAATATCCTTTCAATACCTAAATTATTTTGATTGTTTTTGTCATGGAAAGTGAATTATTTTAATTAATCATTTATCAATAAGTTCATTTCTATTTCCAGCATTACATTAAATAAATAGAAAACATTTACACTATTTACATTGATTCGACTGTTGTCTTCATCTCTGACATATTCACAACGATTCGGCCGTTGTACGCTCTGACATTCTTCAGGTGACTGGAATTTCGAACTGAACACTTCGTTCCCTACGGTAGATTGTTCTAGTTCCATGAATCATGCCTCTTCCAGATGTCTCAGTCAACTCCAAGTTTTTTGTTCACCACTGCTGTAGCCAGATATTGAAGTCCAAACTCTTTGAGTCAAGTCACTGGGTCGAAACGTCGTGAATATGGCAACAAAAATGAGGACAACAGTCCTAACAATGTCATTAATTATAACTTCATTTCAGAAATAGACAAATAGGAAATATTTTGACAAAACTTTGCTATTCTTGACATTGGAATAATTGGGTTCGCCGTTTCTTAATGCAAGGTTCACACTCCACCCACACCTATTGAACAGGTGAAGAAGCTCATCCCTTGTTTCCTGTTTAGGATGCGGTTTCCGGTTTTCTCTTTTCTAATCTTCTCACTCTTATGTAGCCCCCTGCACATCAGTGGCGTTACCGTCTTGCTTGGGGTGATATGATTAAAAAAAAAAAAATGTTGAAGCTTCTATGGATCGTAATATCTATTTGATGCCAGCATTAAATTGAAATGTTCGGAAGGACAGCGTTAAAAAAACTGCGTAATTTGTAATGGCTTTTTTACGTAGTTTTGTTTATTGAAATCTTCGTCCTTCTTTTAGTTTAATTCTAGTTTAACTATGTTGATTTTTTTTTCAGGAATGAGCAGCGTCAACTACTAGTTAATTGGTTGATGATTTTTAAGCCAAAGTTACAAAGTAATTTTCACGGTTTTGTAACTTGGCTGTCGTTACTCGTCCCCCGAAAAAGAAACATAATATTTGATAATTTTGAGAATTTTTCTTTAGCACTTTGGCCATTTTGAAAATGTGTCTTGACAGTAAATATGAACAAGATATTAAGCGCCGGCTCAGGAAGAGACAGCTAAAGTTCCTGCGACATGCAATGAGGAAGGAGGGCTTGGTGAACCTCATACTAACAGGCCAGATAGGAGGAAAAAGACACAGAGGAAAGCAGCGGATAACATATTTGAAGGACCTAATCAGGTGGATTATGAAACGAGGGTTGCATGGTGCAACAGGAGAAAGCGTGCTAAGAGCCACTAGGGATAGGGAGACGTGAAAAGCTATGATCGCCTACGTCTTGAAAGGACAGGGCACATAAAAGAAGAATAGTCCAGTTCTGAGTATTATGGAGCCGAACACCCCCACCCGCCCCGCTCGAAAACCAAGCAAAAAAAATATATATATATATAATAATAAAATAAAAGTGCCCCTTACCGAGACCACCGAAAAATGGTCTCGATAAGGGGCACTTTTCGGTGGTCTTGCCCTTACTCGGTTATAAAATATTTGGCAAAAATCAGGAAATTCAGATTCAAACGTAATTTTCATTAAATAATTTTTTTTTTTTTTTATTAATAAATTTTCTAAATAAAAAAATTAGGAAGTATTGTTTTACGGTAATATTCTTTATGCATTCCTCCCCCCACGCATCCTACCAAATAGTTTTGAAAATTGCTATTTGCATGTAAACGCATAGTTTCCGAATGAACAGAAAAGTACTTTTTCAGACTGATTTTGAAATTCAGTTTCTTTTATTTAAATAGAAATGTTTGAAGATTAAAAATGTTGTGAAGTTTAATGCCATTTTCGAGTGAATCATAAAAATTATTCCCAAAGAAAACAATGAAGTCAGTTAGACACAAACGAGTGTAACAACAACAACAATAATAATATTAATAATAATGCAAGAGGAAGACGAATGGAAGAATGTATTTGTCAGTTTCCATAGTAGAGAGGAAGGTTTGCTTTGAAAAATTAGTATTTGAAAATCCGGCTTTTAATCGAAGCTTGAAGTTGAACCCTAACTGTCAAAAAATAACTGCAGTTTTGAAACGTAAAACAAGACTCGGATTAGTAGTGATAATAAAATAGAACAAACACAAAACAGACTAGGCTCAAAATATTTGTTAGGCATGACTAGGTTCAACGCTAAAATTGTTGATAATTTCTGGGATGAGTTATTTTATTTACTTGTGGATTAATCGTCGGCATGTAAATAATGTATTATAAAATTACTGACGCTTGTAAAATATAATTGTCTACTTTGACGGTCTGATAACATAGACAAAAAAAATAAGAGAACTAAAGGATGTTATTTTATAAATTGTTTTAAAAAGAATTCACTGTTTCAGACCTATGGCAACGTAAATTAGTTAGTATTACTTTCTCGGGAGAGGAAGGGAGGAATTATTCAAGTAATTCGAGAGATCACTTTTTTTTTTATGTGGCCTGATACTCAAATATATGTGACTAGAGAAACAATAATTGTTCAAATACTTGTTGGGATATTTCAGCCATTAGAGACTGACTAAGGTACAATAGCTTCAATGAATGTAAAGTGATTCTTTTCTTAAACTGACCTATAAAATATTGCATAGAACAAATTTATAGACTGAAAAAGGTTTTATAAATTAATTCAGACAATGCATTTAGTTACTCTGGTCACTCTCTAAAAATAATCACATCTTTAGGATTTTAATAAAAAACTTGAGTTACTTACATTGTAGACACTTTCAAGAGACTGAAGTTATAACATTATTGACGCCTGTTATTTACCTCCCTAGGGCAGGATGTGACACAAGGTCAGGCTTAACGTAAGGGGCGCGAACACTTGAGCTAAGGGTCAAATTTTACCCAACCACCTCATACACAGGAATTAGATACAAAGATTGTTTGTAGCGTGATAACGCCTACAAATCAGATATTACGGTTCGGACTTAAATGTGTATGACGTCACGGAAACATGCGAAAATTGCCCAATAACAATCATTCAATAATGGTAGGTCTTCTAAGCGCAGCTTAGATGTGGCACAAGGCCGAAAGTATGGAGTACTCAGCCACTCAATAATGAGTAATGTATTCGTTATCGACCAGTTGTTAATAATAACCAGTTACTTAAGTAAACAAGGTTTTGATCTAAATGTTTTCTCCTATTTGCAGGAAGCTAAATAAACACAAGGTTCAGATTATTCATTAGTTAGTACAAAAATTGGTTAAATTTAAAACATGAAGCTAGATTCGGATTTTGTATTTATTTTATTTTTTAATTATTTTATTTTTTAATTTTTTTAAATTGTTTAATTTTTAAAAATTTTTAAAAAATTTTTAAATTTAAAAAAAATTTTCTTTTAGCGAAACTTTTGGAAACTAACTGAAATTTCTAAATCATTCTTCAGAATTAATTCTTCAGTGTGTCATGGTTTTCAAGACGTGGGTGATCATGGCTCTCCGCACTTTCCTATCTTTTGCAGCCTTTAGCAATGTTTGTCCCTTCAACTAGATCTGCTATGCATTTACAAACGCTCTTTCTTTAGGAAGGTTTCCCACCGTTTTCATCTGTCCCTCGTGCTTTTAATATGTCCTGTGAGAGTCAAATTTTTCAAACCTTCTTCTGTCATTATGTGTCCCAAAAATGTCAACTCCCTAAGTACAAGTGATCTCATTTTAATTAAAACTTTGTTGCTACAATTTTCAGTCTAAGGTATTCTCAGCATCCTTTTGTAAAACCACATCCCTGTTGCCGGAAGTCTCCTCTTCACCTGCGAGGAAATTGTCCAGCATTCTCTGCCACATAGAAAGATTGATATTACATAGCAGCTCAGCATTTCTCTTTGTTTCTAAAAATTGTTCATGTTTCTTAATACTTTTAGTTTTGTAAAGCAT
This sequence comes from Ascarosepion bandense, assembly GCA_037127315.1. Taxonomy (NCBI): domain Eukaryota; kingdom Metazoa; phylum Mollusca; class Cephalopoda; order Sepiida; family Sepiidae; genus Ascarosepion; species Ascarosepion bandense. The sequence goes on along the minus strand of JBBBDQ010000322.1, from coordinate 341,420 downwards.
CTTTTGCGAGTTTGTGTATTTGGATTTTGACATCACATTTTCTATCTTTTGTTCAAACACTTCCTACATATTTAAGCTCCTAGACTTACTTGAATTTGACATCTCTAATTTGAAGCTCGTATCAAGCTTTTTCTTTTACTGACAACTATACGTTCTTATCTTTTCTTTTCTTTTTTTTTTTTAATCATTTCACCCCAAGCAAGGCATTCCACTGCCACTATTGCGCTTGGGGCTACATAGGGGAAGGTAAATAGAAAAAGTGGTTAGATATAGGAAATGTCAGAAGGGGGGGTGATAGATAGTTGGGTGGGTGGGAAGAGTGTTTGAAAGAATGGAAAGGAGTTAGTTTGTTAGGTGTCTATTGACCTTACATTTAAACTCCTGGAGATTGTAGCCGTCGGGGAAGCAGTCATGTGAAAGGGAATTCCACAGTCGGGAAGTGCGTGAAAAGAAACTGTTGGAGTAGAAGTTGCGGTTGCATTTTATCGGTTTCACTGTAAAAGGGTTGGATCTAGTTGCTAATCTAGTATCTCGTACAAATTCGAACCTAGGGAGCACCAGTGATCTAAATCATCGGAGCAGAAGCCGTGAAAGTATTTATAGAAGAGACACAGGGAAGCCACGTCGCGCCGGTGAGAGAGAGACTGCAGGCGGTCTGTTAAGTCGGTATCGATCACATTACAGACCCTCCGCTGTACCTTGTTGAGAAGCCCAAGGAGAATAGCAGGGGCACCCGACCAGATATGGCAACAGTATTCAATGCACGGGCGGATGGTAGATTTATAAATGTGCAGGATAGATTCAGACGGAAAAAACCTCCGGGTTGTACAAGTGATAGTGATAGTTTTTTAACTACCTTGTCTAGGAGTTCTGCATTTTTATTTCTGTCTGCTGTGTCTACCATCATTACACTAATTTCTGCATATCTTACATGATTAATATTGTGCCAGCTGCTAATAATTCCTGATAAGACTTCTAATTATCTCGGGATTGCATTATTGCAAACGTTAAATCCGACAGTAAGATGTTTCCTCGTGTTATACCTTTTCTATTTTGTATCCTCATTTTTATATTCTAAATACGAAAAAAATAAATAAATAAACGCTTAAATTTGAGAACTAGCTAAACATGACTAGTCAAAATTTAAAAAAAATAAAGGGAAAAAAATCTGAGTGAAATTTTTTAAAAAATGTAACATGAAATGAAAAAGGATGATTCGCTTCTGTGTACGAAACATGATGAGTTTTAGCTGCGAATATCTGAACTGGTAGATCTAAGGAATGGAATTTGACTGAACATTTGCTATGGTTGGCAAAAGCCGATCATTGTACTGCATGAAGTGAACGCAATCCTCACCACCCTGGGTATACCATATTGTAACTCACAAATAAACTTGAATAAAAACAGCTAATTTCATATTTACCAGGCCTTGCTGGTTCAGGTAAGCAATGTGATCTGTGAGGTTTCATTTTGAAGAGGAGGAAATAGTAAAATAAAATTTATCTATACGTAAAATTCTGTGACTTCCGTCAGTTCGTCACACCCTTTAAAATAGCTAAACATTGACCAGTCAGTTAAGTGGCATACAGGATATACGCTTGGGCGATCATGTCTAAAAAAAGACATGACTGACTGAGCAGAAGATTTTCCCGCGGTAGGTTACCATTACTTTCTGCGGTAGACTGGTTGACAGCCAAGGCTATAGAACCCAATCTGTCCTGTTTAGCCCATAACTGGATGGAAAAGCCAGATTAATACCTTTCCTAATGGTATTTGTGCGTAAGTGAATTTAACAAATTAAACTGGAATTCGAACTCGGCTCACCGATTTCTCGTTCCGAGCCGATATCCACGGTACATCTAAACATTGACCAAGTAAAACCAAATTTTGAGAAATGCGAAAAAAGGTAAGAGGATACAAAATACAATCGGTTTTACTAGTGTGTATAGCTTATAATAATTTTTCATTAATTTTTTTTTTTTTTAGAAAAATTGTTTTATAATTTAACGTATTTCCTCTGTTTTAAAAAAACAATTTAATAAATAAAATAAAAAATACTTTTTAATAAAAATTCAATAGTATTTTTGCATGTAATTTAAAAAAATTTTTTTTTTACATATACAAGAATTCAGTTTTCAGTTCGCCCTTATTTGCGGAAAATAAAAAAAGAATCATAAGGCCAAACGCTTTAAAAAGTTGTAATTTGACACCAGACCGAAATATTTACGCATGGTCAGTTGTATGTTGCAAGCCCAAGAGTAAGAAATCCTAAGAATTTATTATTTGCTGTTAAAAAGGAAAAAATAAATTTAAAATCTTGTTTAAAGATTTATAGGTCTTATAAAATTTTAAAATCTTATAAAATTAAATCAAATTAGTGTTTTTGTTAAAGTATTTTTCAAAACAAAAATTTATGTGCAAATACCGTTGGGGAAAGGTATGGATTCGTCTCCCCAGCTAGGGGTTCATTAATAAAACTTGTACCTGGAAAAATCATTGTTACTCTTAAAAAATGTTTAATGCAAAATTCACTTTAAAAAAATGTGAACCAGTTATCTTTATAGTGCTGTGTCGAGTCTGGTAAGTATCTACATAGGGGAATACTTGGAAACGCCGGGTACTGTAAGCAACCTCCAACAATCCCAAATATGTTTCGGTTATAAATTACTCACAAAGGTCTAAGCCATAAAAAAATCAGTCAATATAAGAATCTATGACACCAATGCTCTAACCATTGTGCTATGGCGCTTGGAACTTTTTGTTTTAGTATGATCCTGATAATGCTTTACTATGTGCGTATTCTAGCGTTTGTTTTTAAATGACTTGTCAAATTATCATTTTAATTATTTGGCATATGAATGTCAATGATTTTAACTTCATCGTCAAGAATTGTTTTCAAATTTTGTGACTTTAACTGTATTTCTTGGATATTTTATTCTCTTTCTTGTTTGTTTTTAAAATCAAAATATTTCTCACAATCATTTTGCTAAATGTTAGGAATGTCATATGGCGTTTGCAATAATGCAAAGAAGTGTATGTACATGCATACACACTTTATATCACTGCAATATATATATATATATATATATATATATATGATTAAATTTTGGTCATAAAAAATTACACAGTTGTATTAAAAAGGGTTCAATACAATTATATTGTAGAACTTTTGGATATTTTTCATTTGTAAACGAGTTATTACGCGACCTAAGTTTCTAGCATTTGGTGTCTTCAGGAGATTTGCAATAACTGATTCTTACCGTTTTTTTTTTTAAGAAGGCTTACGTAACGTGGATTTTTTCATCCTTGGTTGTATGACCCTGATAGGTATTTTATGGTATGGTTACACTTCGTCATAGTTTTTGTTCTTTTATTCAGTAATTCGTTTTTGTTTGGGAATAACATAATAGCTAACTTTTCTTCCTGGCATAGTTTACATATTTTGCGACCATTATAAAGCTTGGCTGTTTTCATTATACTCCACGTTATGTCTGGGTCTTTTCCATATTTTGATTTCAATTTCCACATGTGTCTAGCCATTTCGTACAATTTTTAAGTTTTCTAATTTAAATGTATACCTGTGATTAAAAGTATCGTTGTTTGATACCAAATATGTTTTGTTTTGATCATTTAAGTCATGTATTTTTTTTTTTTTTGTAAATTACTTCTTTTGTATTACAAAGTCCTTGAAGTGGGTATTTTTGTGAAACCAGTTACATTCCTTATTAATGATCTTGCTTTGTACGATGCTATTTACATTTCTGGTGTTTTGTTTCTTCATGAAATTTTCTAAATTACTAGTACAGCAATAACTCAGTTTCCTATTGAAAATTTTGTTTAGTTCTGAGCTTTTGGGAAAGTGTTTATCGATCAATTTAAAAAATATTTGTCCTATTTTGGTTTTTACTTCTAAGTTAAATGGTGGGTTGAACCAGATAGTTTCGTTTTCTATCATTGTTTTTTATTTGTCTGTTCGGTTGGGGATTGTATTCTAAAATATTCTTATGGCTAGATTTTCTTAGTGCATCTTTATGGTTTTTCTTTGCATCAAATATTGTTTTGTTTGACGAATTTTTTGATAGCGTGTGCTCAATTCCTTTGTGAATATGTTTGATCATGCTTTTGGGATGGTTAGATATTGTGTTTATGTACTTTAAATTTGTGTTTGATTTCATATATGGAACGACATTGTAAATTTAATTTTACGTCTAAATATTGGACTACTTTTCTATTTGTTTCGACTATTATCTCAAAATCTCGTTGTTTCAAGAGTTTAAGTGCTTTCCTTATTTTATCATTTTTCTTTTTTTGTTCCTTAAAAAAAAAAAAACGGTAAAAACCAGTTCTTACAAATCTTCTAAATACAGCACATGCTAGAAACCTAGGTAGCATAATAACTCGTTTACAACAGAAAATCTCTCTCTCTCTCTCTCTCTCTCTCTCTATATATATATATATATATATATATATATATGTGTGTGTGTATATATATATATATATCTCAGCATGCAGTTGGGGTATAGAAGAATACAAAGGAGTATCCTGTACATATAGTGGTAGGATAACTCTCTAAGAGAGCTCTAAACATATATGCATATAAATACATATAGAGCAAATAAAATTCTTTGTAAAATAAAGACGGAAGCTGATGATGGTTTGCCTGCCATAGGCTTATACTTCCGATTCACCATGAAATAACGTGTCTGCCATAATTTTTATTATCTAGTGACATACTAGTATTATGCAGACTTTCTGCCCAATCTATTTTAAAACAACAATCCAGAAGCCACAAGCCTGTCTTTATTCGATACATATTTATTTTACAGCATTTTTATTGCCTTGCCTGGGGTGAAATGATTAATAGAAAAGAAATCAGCATTTTTTTTTCTTCTTAGAATCACGTCTTGTATTGTTTGTTGGCAGTTTTCTTATTCACTCTTCAATACACACTTCCGGCCATCTTCATGATCGATTTTCTTTTCATATTTATTTCTATTTATAGGTTATGTCAGAAGCTGTCAGTGGTAGAACATATTTTTGTGTTCCCCCACCTCCACCACCGATGAACAATATCAGCTCTCGATTTTGCCTCCAGACTTCCCCCGTGTCAGGTACTTACCCAGAAGATGACAGCAGGTCCTTGGGCTATAAGACATATGATTCTATAGTCAAATGCAAGTAAGAGAAACTTATTTTGTGTTTGTTTGAAAATGTGTTATTGTGGGTGGTTAGGATCATTATATTGGATTACCTTGTAATAATACCTTGATATAATGAATATCCTTGAATCCTGTAATTTATTAGGGTTCAAAAGTGCACTATATTTACTGAAGTCATAACAGTAGGTGTGTCCAGGTCAAGATAGCTTGACCAAGTTCATCTCTCTCAAGGCTGATTTTTAAACTCAGAATTGTCCTTATAGGCTGATTGCCCTACGAATGCAAAATCATTAGTGATCGAATGGGAACTGATACTTCCAGTCATGATTTGGCAGCTCATATCTTGCGGGTGGGGCGAACAGAATCGTATATTTTTCAAGTATATTAGTGCTATTAGTCTATATATAGGGTGTCCATAAAGTTCGTGTGCACTTTAAAAAAATTTATAATACAAATAGTTATAAATTTTAAGTGCACACGAACTTTATGGACACCCTGTATATCGGATCAACCGCAGTTGAGGTAATAGTCGCTGTGAACTCCACAATCTTTTTTGATAAGGGAAACTATTAGCCTGAGATGGTTCAACGAGTCACTGGTCTGAAGGTTAGCATCAGCCATACTGAGAAAAAGAAATTTGTTGCCAGTATTGGACTTTTGGTTTCAGATCTTCTTTTTAGGGTGTCATAACTATGACTTGCAAACTACATGCACCTTTTTGACATTATATGCATAACCCGTGAAAATATGTCAGCTTCATCTGCGCCATATATATATATATATATATAGTCATCCGCAGACAGATCTGTTTCGTTGTATCACAGCTCATCAGTACAGTTAGACATCCGATTGCTTTTTACTCAGGATTGAAATCCGACTGAATTGGCGTCAGTCGGCGATTCTACCACTGAGCTATGGCCGTTCGGTAGAAAGAGGCAGACATTTAGCGTGTGATATATCGTGTATACATACGCCAATAGCCGAGAGAGTTCTAATTCATTACTGAATGAACGAGTTTTGAATTCAGAATTGTCTCCCACTTTTTTTTTTTTTTTTTTTTTTTTTTTTTTTTTTTTTTTAGACTAGTTATTAACCATGATTAAAGAGTCCAGTCTGGCTTGCTATTTTACCTACTAGAATTTTTTGGCTAACAAGGCAAATGATAAGACAAGTTTGCCTTATATATGTGTTATATTGTAACGATGTTCAGTAGCAAAATTGCTGTCTTAAAGTGCTCAATATCAAGATAGGATAGAGCGTTAATAAAATAAAATTAATGTGAAACCTTTTTTTTTCACTTAGCAGCGTTGTTTCAGGCATGTTGACTTCGAAGTTCTGTGAAGGCGTTATATCTTCACTCTTCAGGTTTTCGTTTTCTGCTGTTGTTTCCCAGATGGTTTTGTGTTTATATAGTAATGGTCCAATTTGATACCTTTGTGTGTGAGCGAATTTTTTTTTTTTTTTTTTGCTTGACGAATTTTGTTTCTTAAATGGCGTAAGTGATTAATTGTTTTTTAATTGCTTTTTATTGTGCTGACTTCTTTTTAGAGGTAATGGGTGAAGGATGAAGTCACTACAATAAATATACACACATAAAAAATAAAAGATAAAGATTTAACACGTGGATCTTTTAAATATTAAAATTTGGAAGATTAGCTGATTACGCCTCCATAATTAGAAAGTACATTTGAGGTTCGCTCAAAACCGGATGAAAGTATGTACGATACTACTTCGCTCACTCCTCCCCTTATTGTCAACTTCCTGTTGTGCGTTTTCAACTTCCTGTTCAAAATAAAGCGTTATGAAAATTAGTCAGTCTGTTACGCTTGACGATGCCTAAATGTTGAAACCATGGTAGCGTAATTGGCTCAATTTTCCTTTTATATATTCAGTGGGCTATAATTCGATTTTCTTATTTGGTTTGGTGGTATCTCAAGTACTAAGTGTAGGAGTTTTGTTTTATAATTCAATTTATACATACATATTCACTGAGTATTTTTGAATGTTGATACATTTGTCATGAAGGACTTCCTTTTTTTGTTTGTTTATGGAACTGTTTTTAGCTAATTCTGGTATTCTCTTGTTTGCTGGAAGCAATTTCAAGTCATTTACAATGGTTAAGTTGAATTTTTACATGTTTTTATTTATTTATTTTTTTTTTAATACACTCTTCAATAAATGAGCCTCTGTTGTCATCTAGCAATATTTTTTTCCCATTACATTCATGCTACGTTGGGTAGACTCAACCCAATATATTCATTGTTCAGAAAAGTAAAATCATTTGATTTGGTGGGTAAAAATTTGTATCGCCGAGGTGACATGACGATACCCAGAAGATGTGTGCTGAATATCTACAGTACAATATCCGTGATAAGGGATATTAATACAAATAAGACAAACACCAGAAGACAGAACAACAAATTGTAGAAGAGTAGAGAAGTTGAGTCGCATAGAGCACAATCCGATAATCGTTAATGACACTCCGAAGGTATCAACCATCTCCACACATTAACAAATGCCCAAGGTAGCAGCACAAGGCCATGAAAGTGGCCAAAATTCTTGTTTACAGTTCCTTAGATGAGACTCTGCCCTTCGGCGGAGCCTCGTCCTGGTTCCTCTCCGGCTGAAGTCAGTTCGACAAAGTGAACAACTGAGGAACGCAGTCGATTTCAGTCAATGACGCTCAGAATATCCCAGACTGCTATTAGTCTTTATTTTTATAGCTACCTCGTTCCAAAGACCATCCCATCTTGAGAGCGCCAGAAGAGTGTTAGCTGCTCTACAACACAATGGAAATAAGGACACTTATACAGCGCATCAGAAAGGGACAATTGAGATTTCTAGGGAACATAACGAGAAAAGAGGGCTTGGAAATTTTGGCTCACTGTACATATTGAAAGCCAGATAGAGGAACGTTGAACACAATGAGCTTGATCAGTAGAACAGGGATTAGGTGATATAGCAAAAAAAAAAAAAAAAAAAAAATTAAAAACTTTACTAAGGCCCACAAAGGACAGGAAATTGTGGAAAGCCATGTCCTCCAAAATCCTGACGAAGAATATGTCTACTGTAGTGAGTTTTGTCTTCTACAGTTTCCCCGATCTGTTAGGCTTCTATTAGGTGAAGTTAAATATATGTACTCACCATAGCACAATAGTTAGCATGCATGGCTTCTTAAAAAAATTGCTCAAGGAGAAGTGCGACACTGAAATCTGTTGGTGTACTTGGATAGCCAAAGATACCTTCCAAAAGCTAAGCAAAGTATTAAGAAATAGAAAAACCTCACTAGAAACAACAAAAAAGAGTACTAAACTGTTACATGATATCTGTCCTCCAGTATGGTAGTCGGTGCTGGATAATTTCTTCAAAGATGAAGTGATTTGAAGCAACAGAAATGTGGTTCTACAGAAGGATACTGAGGATAGCATAGACTGAACATGTGAACAACGACAAAGTTTTAGAGAAAATGGAAACAAAAAGGAAACTTATACTTAACATCAGGAAGAGACAGTTGAAATTTTTAGGACACATAATGAAGAAAGAAGGCGTAGAAAATTTGATACTCACAGGAAAGATTAAACGGAAGAGGGACAACAGAAAACAAAAATAATGCATAATATACTTTGCAAGATTGAGTAAATGGAGGGTGGAACAAGGTTTACGAGAAATAGCAGTCAAAATGTATTAAGAGTTATAAAGAAGGTGATGTTGTGTAGAGCCATGATCGCCTACATTCAAGGTACATAAACTTGTATACTTATATTTGATATTAAATAATGCCACAAGAATTAGTACGTCATTAAATTTGTCATAGTAGACTCCCATTAAATATTGTCAATTATTCAATTCTCATTTATTGTTTTTCAGTTCAAAACGATGGAACACAGATGCAGGCCCCCCTTGTTTATCATTTGGACATTGTGTGGAAGGAGTATTGCAGAAAGGACCACAGTGAGTATCATCTCTGACCTTTATGATGCAGAAGGTTTAGTGGTGGAAACGTGAAGGGACCTTTTAGCATCACTGCTTATTCGGATACTACTGGATAAGAATTCAAGTTTAATGTCATCCGTTATTCACGCGATTATAGAATAAAAAACGGTTCCTCTTGAAAACCCAATGAATAAAAAATAAAATATCCTACCTTTTTAACAGAGAAATAAAAAGACAAAATTCATTAAGAGCTACGAAGGTGAGGAAATTGTGGAGAGCTATGATCGCCATCTACTTCTTTTTACTTTGAAGTTTTTATTCTTTTTTTTTACATTAATATTTTTCTCGTGGTTTCATTTTTTATCCTATCTTTTTATTTTTTCTTTCATTGATTTTTGCTTTTCAGTTTTCTTCATTTTTTAAAATTTATATTAACTTTTTTTAACCATCTTATTTTCCTTTAGATATTTCTTTCCCTTATTAAGTTATATTTTTCTTTCTTTTTTTTATCTTTTAACTTGTTCTTTCATTCTTCACCGTTTTATTTTAAAAACTTTTTTATTCCATTTATATTTTTAAAAAGATTTAATATAATGTATGATTTCTCCTTTCTTCATTTATTTTCATTTTTTATTTTTTATTTTTGTTCAGTACCTACTTTTACTCTTTTTCTCTCCTGCCAATTAAAGGTGTGGTTTTGCTGCACTCATTATGGCTGCCCACATCTGGAAAAAAGATGATCTTACACTTGATTTGTTAGTGAAGATTGGAAAGCAGAAAGGTTACACGATTCAAGGGGAACTCTTTTCTGGTGAGTCAAGCTATTTTTGATCCGACACCATTTCCCAAGCAAAACAATGTAAAAAAAAAAAAAAAAAAAAGAAATTTTAAAGTAAACAAACATTTTATTTTATTTTTTGTCACTATAATTTCAGCACATTTAGCATTGGTGTTTTTTCCTTTTAATTTATTTTTTTTAATGTAAAGAATGGTTTTGAAAGTAATTTTTAAAAAATAAAATTAAACAGACTGCTCCTGTCTTTTGAATTTAACAAACGTTGTTTGGATGAATTCTTTCTGCCTAAATAGAATTTCCAAAGAAGTTCTATTAAATTTGTCTCCATTTGAAATATTAAATCTACATAAAATTCCATCGTGAGTGACAAAACTAACATTTTATGATCATTATGGTAATATTCATGCACAAGCTGACAACAAAGCTCTCGGTATCTTGGTCCTACTAATTTCTACATGGTTCATTTGGAAAAGAATATCTGTTAGAGTTATACTATATCCACTGCAGCCACAAATAAATATTTTTCTTCATATTACTATAGATTAAATGGAACGACTATAGCGAATCCATAGCTAAATCCGCTGCTGAGAAGGTCGGTTCTCTGTGTAGGGCCAGGAAGTTTTTCTAGTCTTAAACCATCCTGCACATATATAAATCTATCATCCGCCTTTTTCATTGAATACTGCTGCCATATCTAGTCGGGTTCCCTTGCTATCCTCCTAGAGGTCCTTGAAAAAATCCAACGGAGAATCGGTAATGTGATCGATCCCGACCTGGCAGCCAATGTAGTCAATTTATCACCGGCGCAATGTTTTACAATGTTTTACAACTACTTGCACGGCTTTTGCTCCGATGAACTTAGCTTTCTGGTTCCCCCTATGCATGAATTTGCTCAAGCCACAAGATTAGCAACTAGATCCCACCCTTTTACTGTGGCACCAATAAAATGTAAACACAAATTCTACTCCAATTGCTTCTTTTCTCGCACTTCCCGTTTACTTGCTTCCCCGACAGCTACATTCTCCAGGAGTTTAAGTGTAAAGTCAATAGTCATCTCTTATCTTGCTAACTTACTTCCTCTCTTTCATGTTCTTTTCTCCGTCCACTCTACTCTCAGTATCTTAACCCTTCTCTTACCCACTTCCTGACACGCCCTGTAACCCGTCACTCTTTCTCATAACTTTCCTTCTATGTAACCCCCTGCGCACCAGTGCCAACAGACTGCCTTGCTTGGGGCGATATGATTACTAAATAAAAATTAAAAACTAATTAAATTTTATAAAAGTTAATACAGTGGGACAGTATATGTAAATTAATTAAAAATAATCTCTCCTACGGAAGCCAAAACAAAATAAGCTCATATGACATGATTACTTAAAAAATAATTTGAAGTTCTTATTTGATATATTCCTATAGATTAAGCACTCCATATTGTGAAATTAAAAAAAACTAAAATTAAAGTTAATCCAGGAGTGGGGAGTCCAGTTTGCTATTTAAATCTATTGTAAATTGATACGCCTTATGGAAGCCAAAACAAAATATGCTCATATGACGTGATTACTTAAAATGTAAAAAAATAAGAAATCGCGTAAGTTGCTGCGAATCCAATTCAAAATTGAGGATAAATCGTTCAAAGTTCATGTTTTTGTTCTGATATCGATCGCTACATCACAAACAACCGAATTACAAAGATCAACATAAAGCAAATATCATAGGTGATACCCTTATACTATATCGTATTCACTGCATTGAAAGACTCAAAATACACAAAGCTGTTAAAGAAATAACCCTTTTTTTTTCTTTTTCCGAAACTCTACTAGCAAAAACAGGAGTCCAAAATGCCAACTACAGGTGGGGGATACTAAAATCAAGCAGCTACATAAATGGAAGTACGGAAAGTGCCACACTGAGATCCGAAGGCGAACTGGGATGGCCAAAGATGCATTCCAAAAGCTGAGTAGAGTATTAAGAGACAGGAAAATACCTGGGAAGTGTTTTAACAGGAGACGGAAAGGGCAACACTGAGATCCGAAGGCGAACTGGGATGGCCAAAGATGCATTCCAAAAGCTGAGTAGAGTATTAAGAGACAGGAAAATACCTGGGAAGTGTTTTAACAGGAGACGGAAAGGGCAACACTGAGATCCGAAGGCGAACTGGGATGGCCAAAGATGCATTCTAAAAGCTGAGTAGAGTATTAAGAGACAGGAAATTTTTTGCTAGAAACAAAGAAGAGAGGACTGGATTGCTATGTGATATCTGTTCTTCAATATGGCAGTGAATGCTGCACAATTTCTTCAAAGATGGAGAGACTTGAAGTAACCGAAATTTAATTCTACAGAAGGATGCTGAGGATAACATTGGACCGAACATGTTAGTAACGACGAAGTTTTGGAGAGGATGGAAATAAAAAGGAAACTAATACTTAACACCGGGAAAAGGCGGCTGAAGATCTTAGGACATGTAATGAGGAAGGTGGGCTTAGAGAATCTTATACTCACAGGTCAGAGAAAGAGAAACGGAAAAGCACGCGGGGTCGTGCAAGTGGCTGACAGAGCTGGTTTGGGTGGGGTAAGAGGAGAAGGTGTGTTAAGAGCCACCAGGGATAGGGAGATGTGGATGGCCATGATCGCTTACATCCTGAAGGGGCATGGCACATAAATGCCCTTTGGGAGATACTTATTCTTCTTCTAACTTGACTATTGCCTACAAGTTTGGAAGTCAGAAATTCTCTTTTTGTAAAAACGATGTTGTTTATGAGTTTGCATATCCTTTGGGAGATTGCATCTCCACTCTTAATAATAATAAAAACATTATTAAATTCTTACATTGGCCATGTATGCACCACCTTGTAGCTTGACTTGGCCATTGATAAAACTTTGTGATCATCACGTCACAAACGACCATAATACAACGATTAACACGAGGCAAATATTAGTAGGTAATAACAAAATACTGTATTGTACCATTGCATGGAAAGACTCAAAATACCCAGAATTGTTGCTATTATCATCAGAATGTTTCAGGAAACATCCATGGAATTTCGAACTGAACACTTTATTTATTTATCCTATTTACATTGTTCGCACTGTTGTCTTCATCTTTATTGTCATATTCATGACGTTTCAGCCTTCTTCAGATATTTCTTGGAGTTTCAAATCAAACTTTTTATTTAGTCCATGGAGGTAGATTTTTCTAATTCTACATGCCATGACTTTTTAAGATATCTCAGTTTCAGCCTTATATTTTTAACTGATTTGGTTGGTTGTTTTGTTTTTATGGCAAATCAATCTCGGCGGGTCATTTATTGCCAACTAAACTTTATTTATTGCTGGTAATACCTTTTTTCTTTCAACAATTTATTGTTTTTTTATATAATTTTTTTGTGTCTAGTAATACATTTTTCTTTTCGAGTATCACGATTCACTGGGATTTGTTTTTAAGGGTCCCCAAGTCCTACCCTTGTTATTTAACCCATAACTGGAGGGAAGGGACGGATTAATACCTTTCCCAAGGGTAGCAGTGTTTAAGTGAATGCAGAGAATTCAACTGGAATTCGAACTCGGCTCACCGATTTCTCTTTCCGAGCCGATATCCACTGTATCACAACGCAAATCCGTCACTATACGCTTACAGCACCTGATATTCCCAAGAGGTCACCCATCTAAGTACTGACCAGGCTCAACGTTGCTTCTTGAATCCAGTTTATCTTTTGTCCTTCTCTCAACACCCCCCTTATACTCAGTCTTTTCTCTCACTTTCACCCCCCTGGCGTTTCCGTCTAGGCTAAATTTAACAAAACATATGATATATGTAATTTTTAAGGAATTATTGAATTGTTTAATCTGACATTATTTCTTATTGCTTTATATTCAGTTCATACATACGTTTGCGTGGAAATTACTGTTTCATTTGCCAGTGAAATTAATGTCTGCTAGCCTAGAGACAAAATATCTTACTAAAGAAAATCACTTTCAAGTCAAGCATGCTTTACCATTAAGCTACGAAAAGTCATTACAGCAAAGCTACTTAAGAAAGGTACATCATTTTTTAAGACCATTCTAAGTCTATATGCATAAACTTAAAGGTAACGTTCAGGTAATTAACGGATTAATCTAAATCTAAACTTATTTATAAATGGAACTTTGTGTGTGTCTGTGTCCGTTACCTATAGACTCCGAAACGGCTTAACTGATTTTCTTGACAATTTACACAGTCGTACTATAAGCGTCTGCGAATATTCTTAGTTAGGTTTTGTGTCGAGGTACCCCCGATAAATATCGAAAATTGATAATCGAAAAAATGGGGTTATAGGAGTGGTCCGATTTTAATAAAATTTGACACACTCATAGACAAAGACATAAGAAACGATATTCAGAAGTTTCAAGGTTGCAGTTCTTACAATAGTGCAGAAAATCGATAATATATATTTATTTATATATTAAAGGCAAGATGTTTGTGTGTGTGTGTGTGTGTGTGTGTGTGTGTGTGTGTGTGTGTGTTTATCTGCCTGTTTATCTGTATTTTTTCACCCTTTTTATTTTAGTTTTTGCTTCGAGTTTGGCTCTAAGTAGGTATAATTGTAGTTCTTAGTCTCAGTCATGATACCATTTACTCAAAGGACTTATTTAGACCTCAAAATTCAGTTTACGACGAAAAAACTTATTTGATATCGATACCAGGAAATCAAAATTTGACTTACATTCATTCATTTTTCTTTCAGTCTACGGTTTCACTTTAACTGGAAACAACTATTGCTTTTTAGCCTGTCGTGCCAATGTCCAAAGAGTCTGAGCTCCAGGACCATGGATTAGTTTTAAAGCTTTCATTACACTCGAGCAACGCCGGGCTATACTGCTAGTAAAGAAATAAATGAAATGTTTATAATACTGGCATAAACACAAATGCGCGCGCATGCGTGTGTGTGTGTGTGTGTTGGATTGTGATAGTTTTTTGGCGCCAATATTGTTGCTTTTTCAGTAGTTTTACTGATAAAAGGCATTTTGGCAAGCAGTCTTTTATCGCAAAGTGCTCGATATCGGAGTAAAGAAAGAGTGTTGATAGTTTTAGTGCAAAGAATTTGACACTTTAACTGAGCAGGTTTATGCCGACTTTGAAGTTTTGTAAGGACACCGTTATGTCTTCACTCATCAGGTCGTGTCCTTACGGCATGAACCTACTGAGTTAACGTAAAAATTATTTGGCCTAAAACATATATATATATATATATATATATATATATATATTTTAATTCAGATACTTCAATCCAAGGGAAAAAAGCAGGAAGGTAAATTCCAAAAAACCCGATCCTAATTAATATTAAAAATTTATTTTAATATTAAAAAATGATACAGGAAGAGAGCTCCATGTAATAAAATATTACAGAGCAAATATATATATTAAAAAAGGATTAATTCAAAGATGTTGAATGGCCATTTCGATATGACGATCCCCACGGGGAGCGACACATCACCTCAGCAACAGAAAAAAAAAAAAAAGTTTCTGAAAGGTTTTTTTCTGTTGCTGAGGTGATGTGTCGCTCCCCGTGGGGATCGTCATATCGAAATGGCCATTCAACATCTTTGAATTAATCCTTTTTTAATATATATATATATATATATATATATATGCATATCGCTAATACTACTAAAATGCAAGGGGTTATTGGGAATAAATGATAATGAGTAGACTTTAGTGAAGAGAAAGGACAACAAAAGAACATAATTCAAGGAGATAGAATATAGTAATTGGCGTTGAATTTAAATTTTTGAAGATTGTAGGTGACAGGAAAGCAAGATAGCAGAAGTCGCTTCTAAAAGTGATAAATGTAAGAACAAAAACTATTAGAACAGAACTTATGATTACATGTAGCTATTTCAATAGTAAAACGATGAGACCTAACTGCCAATCTAGTAGTACGCTTAAATTTGCTGCAGTCGAGATACCGAGGAAGAAAACTTTTCGGAACAATTGCCATGAAAGTAGTTATAGAAAAGACAGAGGGTAGCCACGTCATGGTGATGGGGAAGTGCCTGAATCTGAGATGCCAGGTGCACATGTACATGTATACGTCAATAGTTTTATTATATTTTTTTGTTCAGGAATTCTCTTGGGGGAAGATTTCTTAATTTTTGTCTCTTTTTTATTTGCAGCATATTTCATGGAAGATCTTGCTCAGGAATTCTGTACTGCCCAAGTGGTTGACAGCAACAACCTTTGTCTAAATGTGATCTGGGAGTGTTTGTTGCAGGGATATCTCCTCCTTGTGCCGTATCCTTTTATTAGACAATGGCAGACAATGAAACTGCCATGTTTTTGTCAAATAATCTCTTTTTGCTGAGAAAGGCTTAAAATTGATCGATTGATTTTTTAAATTTTTTTTTATGGCTTTTCAGTCTTTTGCAAGTTATTTAAAACTAGAAAATATTTTTAGAATGTAAGTTTTTGAGACAGTAATGACTTGGGTAAGTTAATATAACATGCCCAACTGGAAAAGAAACTCGGCTCTCCAAGAAACAATTCTTAGCTATGATCCATTGCATTACCCGCACATCCAAGCTTACAGAACCAAGCATTTCCAAGCGTTCACCAATCTAGGTACTATTCAGGCTCAACGCTGCTTAGCTTCATTGATTTTAGGGGAACTGCTTAAAAAAAGATTCATATGACCGCCAATATGAAAATGAGAAAATTTTCACTTAATAATAATAATTATATATATATATATATATATATATATATAATAGAAAAAAGAAATAGGGTTGTTCCAACGAGAGAAATTGGTATAGAATAAAAAGTGTGAGAGGCCGTGAACGTTTTGTTTAAAGTCTATATTTATTGTTGTTGGTTTTATACATGTTATGATACATTAAGTATCTATAATGGTATTTGTGACGCTACCCGTGTTTCGAGTCTAAGATTGACTCTCTTCAGGCGAATAAATTTGTGGGTTTACGTACAAATAAATATACACTTTAAAGAAAACGTTCACGGCCTATCACACTTTTTATTATATATATCACTCATTCAGTAATGAATTAGAGCACTCTAACTACTGGCGCATGGTACATCATACACTAAAAGTCTGCTTCCTTCTACCGAGCGCTCATAACTCAGAGGTAGAGTCGCCGACTGACGCCTATTCGGTTGGGTTTCAATCCTGGGTAAATGCAATCGGATGTCTAGCTGTATTGATGAGCTTTGATGCAGCAAAACAGATCTGTCTGCGGATGACATATATATATATATATATATATATATATATATATAATATGTGTGTGTGTTTTTAGAGTTCGCATTATCCATAACTACTTTGTGAAAACGTGTTCACCAATATAATATTTAAGGGTGCATTGAAAATCTGATTTTTGGTCTTCGTCTCTAGACAAAACTTGATGGAAATATTTGAATGACTGCATTTGAAGATTAGATGTTACTAGAGAAAACCATTAACATTAAAAAATGAAATATGAACTCTGGTAAAAAAATGGTTACTGAACATTAGGTTTATAAGTCCCAGAAATTTAGTTCTTGTTCGTAAGGAAACAGGGCTCAATGGAAATAGACGTTGGTTAATTCCAGTGACTTGACCCAAAGAGTTGTGAGTTCCATACCAGGCTGCAGCAGTGGTGAACAAATAACTTAGAGTAAAGGAATACCAGGTGTTGTAAGGTTTGATGTGCTGGTGATGCGATGGATAATGACTCAGAATTGGAGAGCTGAGTTTAAATTTCAATAGTATATTTTTGTGTTCATAGATACGTTATTATATATTATACTAAAATTGTGGGAGACCCATTCGAACACTTCGTCCCCAAATTAAACAAACTACTGACGTCCCCTTCAGCGTAAGATTAATAATGGGAATATGAAACAATTTCTTTCCGCCCACGATTTTAGTATCTTATTCGATTTTTGGATTTGTGTATAAACCTAACTAAATTATGTATTTAATGCATAAAACTATTTGCACACCCGATTTACAATTTATAGGAACCTTAATACCTAAAATGATAATTCAAATCGAAAAACTTTCAGTTCATAAAATGCACCTGATGATTGAATAATGAAACTCAAAGTCGTGCCTAAATTGTAAGATATGTATATTGATTAATATATACATTTTGCTCTGTTATTTTGCATTGAGCACTGTTCTATTAGCACCTGATAAATATTTATATATTGATGTGTATACATATACTTATTTATTCCATATATATATATATATATATATATATATTTGTTTAATTACTTAGTTTCTGGTCATAATAAGGTTAGACCAATGCACATTTGTATTAAAGTGTTCAATACAATTATATTGTAGAGCTTTTGAATATTTTCCATTTGTAAACGAGTTATTACGCGACCTAGGTTTCTACCATGAGTGGTGTCTTTAGGCGATTTTCAAAAACTGATTTTACCGTTTACCGTTTTTTTTAAGAACGCTCATGTAACGGTGTTTTTTTTTTGTTTTTGTTTTTTTTTCACGTGGCAGGGAATTTTTGAACGTGCAATTTTTAAAAATTCCCTGCCACGTGAGCGCTAAAAAAAACCAAAAAACACCGTTACGTGAGCGTTCTTAAAAAAAAACGGTAAACGGTAAAATCAGTTTTTGAAAATCGCCTGAAGACACCACTCATGATAGAAACCTAGGTCGTGTAATAACTCGTTTCGAAATGGAATATATATATATATATATATATATATATATATATATATATATATATATATATATATATTTATAATCCCCAGTATCTCTTGATTGTGTGCATGTGCAATCACATATGATTGACTGGTTGATTCTATATTTACTGTGCTCCTTGACTGTCATCTTAGTTATGATTCAGATAAAAACTACCACCCTTGCCTTCAAAATGGACATAAAGCTCACTGGGCGCTGCTAACTGGTAAGTAACTGCTACGGTCTCATGTAAGGTAGATTATTTTTTCTGTTGAGAACCTTACAGAATTTCTATGCCACCATTGCATAGATGTTGTTTGGTCTCCAGACAATAGAGTAACTGTTTTATTATTAGTGACAAGTACTTAAAAAAAATGTATCACTATATTGCTGAAAAGGCTGCAAAACTCAGTATTGTTTCTCGTTGACATGCAAACATTTGCCGCACTTTATGCAAATGGTTTTTGTATACCGAACTGCTAATGCATTCTAAACCCAACTTGTTCCCTGGAATATCTCTAGTGTACGATCAATTTTCCTATTGATCAAGATGTCTGTTACTACCATATCTGGGCTGCTGCTGACCGATTCTCACTGTCCAGCCTCGACATAGTTCAAAAGTGTTTACACCACCTTGTGGGTGATGGAATTATTCTCCACTTTGCAACTCTTATTCCACAAGTGAAACACTGCCAGCCCTTCACTACTATATTTTTATTACTATCTATTCTCTTCGAGCTTCTTTGATGAATAGCTGTTTTACTTCGATTGTTTCTTCCCTAGAACTATTATTTTGTAGAAGAAACTCTCAGGAATTTGATTCCTTGATAGATACAATCTTGTTTCATTTTTGTTTAGGATCAAACAATATCTATTCTACATATCCTCATGATATGGACTTTTTACTCTTCTTCCTCGCTTACAACACTCCCACTCTGTAAACCTCTATCTTGAGTGTTCCTGGGACCTTCATTTGTGTGAACTATCAGAAAAAAAATTATGATTGACAGTTCCAATAGTTGACGCCATTAAAGGCGTTCCAGAACATCCTGCGTCTTAGATCTCCACACTGGAACTTGGCTTACGATTTCTTTCTCGGTTGAGTATCATTTGTCACCCCCATGTGATATTCAGATATTCAGCGGTTTTCTTTAAATTTTTTTTAGGAACAAGGAATTCATGATTGTTTGGAGTTCAGCATTCAAAGAATGCTCACTTCCTGTTAAAAGGATGTAAAAATGTCAAAGGATCCTGCAGATTGGCACATTAGAGTACTAAAAATCACTTCTTCGAGTGATGAAATAATGCTCAGATTATAACAGTCGATCGACTTTTTCAGGTGGACTTAACATAGACAATCACTAAAAATTGAAGATTTAACGGTTCATATTGTGACTTTTCGCTTTCACTGCAATTTCAATTGTCTTAGGTCATTCACAGAAATATAACTCAAAATTCCTGCTATTAAAGGTTCTCGACAAAATCCAAAGGTGGATCTGCAATATAATCAATCCTGACTTGGCAACCCGCCTTCAGTCACTTTCTCACCGACGTGATGTGGCTTCCCTCTGTTTTTTCTACAAGTATTTTTATGGAAACTGCTCTGACAAGTTTTTTTCTCTCTGGTACCTCGACCACATGTATTTAGTCGTACTCCTAAATTGGCATCAAGGTCCCAGCCTTTTACCATCGAAATGGTTAAATGTAACTTTCTCTTTTACTCTAACAGTTTCTTTTCTCGCATTTCCAGTTTGTGGAACTCACGTTTGCTTGCTTCCCTGAGAGCTGCACTCACCAAATGTTTAAATGCAATGCCAGTTGCCATCTTTCATCTACTTGATTCCCATCCATATTTTATCTTTTCTTCTTCGACATCACCTGTACCTTTTATAATAATTATTATTTTTTATTTTTTCACTGTAACCCCCTGCGCACTAGTGTAATTTCTGCCTTGCTTGGGGTAATATATATATATATATAATTTTAGTGGATACTCGCATTTGAAATACATACTCAATTTTTATTGTAAGCAGTTAAAAACTTCAGAAAAAAAGCAAGAAAACACATTTTTTTTTAAATATTTTAAATAAACTAGGTGCCTATTTTAAATATATGTATCTACAAAAAATAAATGTTTAAATAATAAAAATATCTGATTAAAAATAAATCCATTAAGGAAATTTACCAGAATATATATTGTAAGTCTTTTCTATTTTATACTTACTAAGGACTAAATACTTTGGTCGAAAAAAAAACCCTTTAAAGAATGTTATTTTGTATATTCAAGGCATATATATATATATATATATATATATATATATATATATATATTCTATTAACCCTCTGTCTCTATTTTGATATCGAGAATTTTGATCCAAAAACACACTGCTTGCCTAAAATGCTTTTCTACCAGTAAGCTACAGACCCCACCTAAAAAAAAACAAAACAAAAAAACCCCCAGTAATTTTGAGCCTAAACATCATTACAATTGAACACTGACGAGCTTATCTCACTGGTCACCCGTCTACACGAATTTACTCTAGCTACTAGATTAGCATCTACGTCCTACTCTTTTACAGTAAAATGTAAGCTCACTTCTACTCTAGTAGTTTCTTTTCTCGCACTTCCCGCCTGTGGAATTTCTTTCCGTATACTTGCTTCTCTGTTAGCTACAATCTCTAAGAGTTTAAGCGCAACGTCAACTGCTATATTTTGTCTCCTTGATTCCCACCTTTCTCTTATCCTTTCTCACACACACCCTGTACCTTTTCTTTTTTTTTTTTCCTCTCTCTATTCCATGTAACCTCCTTCGCACCAGTGGCAGTAATGACTTTCCTGGGATGAAGCAATCATAAAAATAAATAAGATATAATGAGAAAGGTGTCTGAAAAAAGTTGCAACATAGAAAATGATTCCAAAACCTACAGTGAAAGAGATTAAGAATTAGTTCACTAATAACACTATCAATGTTTTGGAGTCGACATTAGTAGAGGCTTCTCCTGCTTTTCAAAATGTTGTAAAGTGAAGAAGCACTTATCATTAATTTAAGAAGATAAAAAAAGACACTGTGGAATAATAGATAGTGGCCCGAATTAAGGAATCGGAGAGCCGAGTTCGAATTCCTGTTGAATTCATTGCGTTCACTTACGCAAGAATCCATCTCTTCTTCCACCAGTTATGGTAAAATAGCAGGGTAGACTGAGTTCTATCAAGTGAATATCTAATGGAAAGAAATTCTCATTTCAAAACCAGCTTAGAGAGTGTTAATAGCAAGACAGAGTGGGTTATAATAGCTTTGGTTGGCAACCAGTCTACCGCAAAAAGAACTGGCAAGCTACGGCTGGAAAATCTCTAAGCGCTCTCTTCCAGCATGCCTTGAGCCAGCATGGAAGAGTAGACTAAAAATAACACGAGACAAATATCTTATGTTGAGGCAGAATCTGCAACAACGTGAAGAAAGCGACTGATGAAGTGAGGAAAACGTTTGCATATCTCTTGTCCACTGAAGGAAGTCTCACTATCATTGTATTGCTGAAAAGTTTGAGATTAATTTTTGGAAAGGCATGTAGATTTAGGGCCGGTTTTTCTAGATATTTTCAGCGCTTACAAAGACGTGTATGAAGCAAAACGATCAAGCAGACGGTAGTCTTTCAAGCCTTTTGCATTAGCCACAATTGTCTAGAAAACTTCACCTTTGTTATCGAAACAAGCAGATAAAGAAGAATAATATTTTGGGGTCTGGGAAGTCTGAGAACATTTTTCCCATACAAATTAATGGTAATTGCTATTTTGCTTAACATTACTTTGAATAGTGTGGAAGGGGAATCTGTATTAATGTCGTTTGTGAAAGTTTTCTTTCGTTCTTTTTTTTTTTAAATTGGTATCTTCTTAAACAAGGCAATAAAGTCGCTAAAATGCAAGGGGTTACCAGGGTGTTGAATTAAGAATAAAAAGCATTGACTGTGAGCAGAAAAAGAGAAAAATGCTCAAGGAGGACTGTAGATAGCAGTTAATATTACATATAATTTTTTGCAGATTAAAGTTGGCTGGGAAGCATGGAGCCGGAAGGGAGTTCCATAAGTGAGAAGTGTGTGAAAAAAAAAAGTGTTGGCATAAAACTCGGCTGAAAATTGATGATATCGTGACGCCAGTCTAGTACTGTGCTTAAATTTCTAAAGTCTAGGTACCAGTGCGGAGAGCTCATCCGAACAAAGTACCATGAAAGTATTTATAAAAAATAAGGCACAGAGAGACAACCTTACTGCGGTGGGTAAGCAACTAAAGCCGAGCTGCTAGATCAGGACCAATAATATTCTTCTTTGGATCTTATCAAGGAGCTCATGGTAAATAGCAGGGACACCGGACCATATGTGTCAGCAATATTCTAAGCATGGACAAATGTAGACTTATAGATATGTAAGATAAATTCTGGAGAGAAAAATTGTCTTGCCTGACACAGTGAACCGATTTTCTTAGCAGCTGACCTAGTAATAGATTCAATTTTGTCTTTCCACTTTATGTCAACTGAGAACGTTATCCCGAGAAGGCGCAACGAGTCACTTTCCTGGAGGATAGCATTACCCGTGCTCATGGAAGACAGGAGTCTCCCAGATGATGATTGAAGAGAAGTTTGGTTTAGGAGGTGTTAAAAGTGACAAGCCATCTTTTGCCACATTTAACGATGGTCTTGAGGTCGTTTTGGATATCAGCTGCCATTTTGACCTGGTCGGACTGATCAACCTTACTATTGAGCCATTAGTAAATGATTGTGTCGTCAGCGTAGATGCCAAGTTGAGAGATGATGTCATCAGGAAGATCATAAATGAAAATTAAAGACATCCTAGGACCAAGGATGGGGTCCCTGGCTGTTTTTAATTTACTACGAAAGGATAGGTTCGTATGAATAGAATATGTATTCTTTGTAAGAAATCAGTTTGTAGATCTGGTTTCATTGACGTATTTGTATCAAGAGGTTTTTTGTCGAGAGTTAAGTGTATTATTGGTAATATTTTTTAAAATGTGTTGCAGGTACAATTTTTTTTCAAAATATTTTTCTTTTTCAAAAATGTATGGGGTTAACTATTTGCCCATAGCTAGGACCCTAACAGGTCCCTGGATTAAGGTGGGTCTGGGAACAACAGCAATTCAGAGGTGGTTCCACGCTCCTCAATCCAAGAAACAGTATGTTGTTTGAGGTATAGTTTCATTGGTCAGATACGTGTCACGCGTGATAAAGCAATAGATGAATATTAAATGTAGAAGAAAAAAACTTGTTTGTTTAAGTGTGTGTGCCATGAGTAATAAATACGTTAGATGTTTGTTATGAATATAAGTATATGCAAGCGAAAATGTTTGTCAAGCGTATTTAAATTATGGACGAATTAAGTGTGTGTGTGTGTGTGTATATATATATATGTCGGTAACGTTATTATGTGTGAATGACAGCGACGAAATACATTTCCGTTCAAAATACGTAGCAAGTATTGTATACACGTATAAGTGATGGAACGAATTTCCCTTTTAAATAAAATGAGAAAATCATGTATGTGTAAGAAGGAAATCATGCATGAATGTGTGCGTTTATGAGTCGGTAAAGTTAATATGTGAAATAAGGTATACACGTGTCAAGTGACAGAACAAATTTAAAATGTAAAGACAATATACCAAGTATCAACCATGGAATTTCTATGGGTTCAGCTTATTATTATTATTATTAAAATTATAATAACTTATCAAATTAACACGTTTTTGGGCCATAATTTGCTTGCTTTTTTTTTGTAATAATTTCAAATAATGTTAACAAAAAACACCCAAGATCAATTATTAAAACGATCTAGGTCTGTAAAATATAAGAAAACTAGCAGTATAGCCCGACGTTGCTCGGGTGTAATGAAAGCTTTAAAACTGATCCATGATCCTGAAGCTCAGACTCTTTGGATGTTGGCACAAAAGACTAAAAAGCAATAGTTGTTTCCAGTTAAAGCGAAACCGTAGACTGAAAGAAAAATGAATGGATGTAAGTCAAATTTTGATTTCCTGGTATCGATATCAAATAAGTTTTTTTCGTCGTAAACTGAATTTTGAAGGCTAATAAGTTCTCTGAGTAAATGGTATCATGGCTGAGAAGTACTACAATTATAGCTACTTAGAGCCAAACCCGAAGCAAAAAACTAAAATAAAAGGGCTGAAAAAAATAGACATACCGGCAGTTAAACAGACACACACACAAACATCTTCTCTTATCTATATATATATATATATATATATATATATATAATCGATTTTGTGTACTATTGTAAGAACTGCAACCTTGAAACTTCTGAATATCGTTTTTTATGTCTTTGTCTATGAGTGTATCAAATTTGATTAAAATCGGACCACTCCTTCTATAACCCGATTTTTTCGATTATCAATTTTCGATATTTATCGGGGGTACCTCGACACAAAACCTAGCTAAGAACACTCGCAGACGCTTATAGTACAACTGTATAAATTTTCAAGAAAATCGGTTCAGTCGTTTCGGAGTCTATAGGTAACGGACACACACACACACACAGACAAAGTTCCATTTATAAATAAGTTTAGATTGTTCTTAGGAAGATACTTAAAATGAACACCGTTTCTTTCATACGTTAAATTGATCATTATCAACTATCGACCTTATATGCCGGGCACCAAATATCAGTTTTTAACTTTCCTTGTATTTATGAGAAAAGTATTGACTATATTAAATCACAAAGGGTTTGAAGTTCTTTAAATATGAGATCACACACAGAAATTACCATGAACTCAATTCACTTTTCCTGTCTTTTCAGGTTGCTTTCTGGTGCTAAAAGAGTCTGCAGAAACTTTTCTCGACAAATACTTCGAGCGAGATTCTAATCTTCCGCGTCTGTTCCATGCCGAAGTTGATGGCCGGGTTGACGGTGTGCTCAGTAAAAAGTTAATTGGCAACATGGAGAATGCCTTTGTATACACGATGCAGGGTAAGAGTCGACGCCCCGGTGTCTGGTCACTGAAAGATCTCATTGCAAGTAATCAGAACCTCTTCAAAGTCAGTCCCGGTCGTAACAATAAAACTTACGTGATTCCTCCAAATGGTATTGAAAATGAACTCTGTGGAAAAATTGTGATACTAAAACCGAACTAAAGATATTTTCCTTTGTTATTTATGAAAATAGATGACAGCATTTTGTGATCAACTTGAAACTTTTTTGATCCTCTCTGGCAATAAATTTTTATATATATATATACACGGTAGGTAGAAAGAAATTCCCTATTTAAAATTGTTAATAACTTTATTAAATTAATGGTTGATTTTTATAAAACTTGTTTTATGTGCGTTGTGGTGCATTGGATACCGGCTCGGAACGAGAAATCGTGGAGTCGAGTTCGAATTCCAGCCGAATTCATTGCATTCATTTACGCGCAAATACCCTTGGGAAAGGTATTAATCCATCTATTCCTTCTAGTTATGGGTTAAATAACAGGACAGATTGGGTTCTATAGCCTTGGTCGGCAAATGGCAACCTACTGCGGGATAATCTTCTGCCCAGTCATTCATGTCTCTTTCGAGAAATGATCGCCCAAGCGTGTATCACCTGTGGCACTTAACTGACTGATAATGGTAGAAATTCAGTCAGTTAAGTGCCATACACGCTTTGAGCGATCGAAGAGACATGACTGACTGGGCAGAGTATTATGTCGCAGAAGGGTGCCATTGCATTCTGCGGTAGACTGGTTGCCAGCCACTGCTATAGAACCCAATCTGTTCTATTATTTGACCCATAACTGGAGGGAAGAGACGGATTAATACCTTTCCCAAGGGTATTTGCGCGTAAGTGAATGCAATGAATTCGGCTGGAATTCGAACTCGGCTCCCCGATTTATCATTCTGAACTCTGCTCCCCCATTTGTCGTTCCGAGTCGATATCCACTGCACCACAACGCACATCGGTACGTTCAGTTTTAAAATTCTCCATTTTGCACATTTTCATCCAATCTGAACGTTGAGGGATGACCACCTTCACAGATCCCGTACTCATCAGCTTGGAACGACAACTTCTGACGGTTTTTGGCATCTACTGAAGCCCGATTCCCTAAACATTGCACAGCCACGAACTGTCTGCCACAGCTGGTAATGAAATGCTAGCTGAGCACACTCATGCAGTGTCAGACATTGTGCCATTCTGGCTTATATTTGTCATTCTGAAATCAAAACAGAAATTAGTAATAAAATTCTTCTATTTTTGGAATCGTAATATATTTTGTTTCATGCAACTGTGGTGATATTAACAAAAGTTATAAATATTTTTCAATAGGGAATTTCTTTCCACGCACTCTGCATATATACACCGACGTTTTTATGACTTCAAACGTTATTATAGTGGATACATGTATTTGAAATAGACGCCCCATTTTTAGTTTTACTTTAAGCAGTGTATATTGTCGGTCTGAGTATTTGAGAAATCTTAATAAAAATGTGCTCTTCGCAAGAACCTGTGTCCCTCTTTGTAATACACATTGTTTAAAGTAAATATAAAAATAGGGACATCTTGTTTCAATAGCAGTATCCACTATTAATAAGGTTTGAAGTAAAAAATAAATGTCGGGTTAAAAATACACTGAGATGAAATACTTTTTTTTCTTTTTCTCTCTCTTTTTTTCTTTTCTTTGTTTTCTGTTCTTTTCTTGATTTGTTTTTCTTTTTTCTTTCAATTTGCTTCTTTTTCTTTTTTGTTTATTTTTTGTTGTTTTTTTCTTTTTCTTTTGTTTTATTGTTTTTTTTAATTCTTTTTTCTTTTTCTGTTTTTCATTTTTTTGCTGTTTTTCTATTTTCTTTCCTTCCTTTCTTTCATTTCTTTTTTTCTCTTTTACTTTTTTCTTTCTTTTTTTTTTTTTTTACAATGCATTATACTTCATCCAAGCCCCTTAGTTTTATGGTTCAAGTCTTTGAAACTTAACTCTCCATTCATAATACCCGTCTACTGAATGCAATATGAGAAGTATACTTTCTGAATAACATTTTTAATGCATAGACTTGCAAATACTATAAAAATTGTATTTGTATAAATGTATGCAAATTTACTTTTCTATATATATATATATATATATATAGAGAGAGAGAGAGAGCACCTACATACACATATATATATATATATAATGCAAAATATGTCATATATAACGTAGATAGCGTCCATAAGTTGTTTTACAAATGGACTTATTTTATGAAAAGTTCAAAATATTGTCATTTTTTTTTCAGTCGTATGATAAACACATTTTGGAATGGGAACACTCTTTTAGCAAGACACCTCAAAGAAGTGAAGTGAACCGTCATTCAAAGTTCCATGATAAATAAAAGAAAAAAATACACACACTTGCAAATAATCAGCACTTGATTATCGAACAAGAAATCACATAGTACCTCCTTTAGTGCTAGTAATCCTTGTCTTTGGGAACAAGAGCTGGATTCTTGCCTTACCAAATAGCATTAATGCAAAAACTAACATAGTAGACTTAACCAGGATTTGAACTGGACTTGCTGATTCCATTTTCTGCATCAGTGACTGTTTCTTGTAATGTACCATATATAGATGAACCAGCAAATCCAACCCAGACCATCTGGATACACAACATTATGAAACCATCACCAGCTTGCATGGTGCCTTGTTGACAGCTGAGGTTCATAGCCCCAGAGGGTCTGCACCACACCCATACTTTACCATCAGCTTGAAATATTTGGAAATGTGACACAGTGAGTCATGTTACAAGTTGCTAGTTCCCCAGGGTTCAATTAGCAACTTCATAAACCCAGATGAGGTACTGTATTTGATATTATGCTAACAGAAGCACACATGTGGTTCTTCTGTTCTCACATTCAATAGAAGCTGAAGAACATTGAACTGACCCGCTGAATATGCGTTTAGTACCGCCTGTATTGAATTTTTTTTTGTCTGTTACCGTAGATAATTCTCACCATATGCCTTTGGTTAAGATCATCAAGGACCTGCTGTCGGTTACTGCATAGTTCAAGGTGGGCGGTAATGTCTTCCATCAGTAATATTATTCAAATTTCTGGGATGAAGCATTGTTACCTATTCATTACTGACTTCAATTTCACTATTTTATTTTTGTTGCTTTTTATGCCAATTCTCAGACTCTCATTCGGTGTTTGTTACAAAGCAGCATAACTCAGAATCCAAGAATATGTCTCCAGTGAGGTTCAGTCTTGTATCCTCTATCATCAGGAAGCTTACCTTAAACTATCATAGGATTGCCGACCTTTTCGTAAAATGTGGGATTGCCCGACATTTTCATTGTGAAGGACGTGACCCACATTAACTGATGTGGGACATATTTTTTGTCCTGCATTTTCAGAATTAATTCCTTTTTTTTAATTACATATTTTTTAAATATTTAAAAAAAAATCTGCTGAGCCAATTTTTGTTTTATATTTTAAAGAATATATATATATATATTTTAATCGTATCACCCCGAGCAAGGCGGTAACGCTACTGATGTGCAAGGGGCTACGTAAAAGTGAAAAGATTGGAAAAGAGAAAGCTGGAAACCACATCTTAAACAGGGAACATGGGATGAGCCTCTTAACCTGTTCAATAGACGTGGGTGGAGTGTGAACCGGGCGATAGGTAGATCAATCTACTCCAATTGACGGTATAAAACTTATTTTGCACCGATTGCGTAAAATAATTGAGTGATAATGTGTTATATATGAATTTCTGCTCAAAAATACCAAACTGATTTAATTAAGCTTTGAGAGCTTGTGCACTCCTGTTTGGGAATTTGTGTCTAAGTGGGGGCGGTCTGCAGACCTCATAATTAGGAATAGGTTTTGCAGTTCCTTAGTTGGGAAGGATCCAGCTTCTCTACCCAATCTACTTAATTTTCAGTCCTAGGCTATGAAAATCAACTGGTAGTAGCAATTTAGCTATAGAGCTTCTCCTTTATACATCTAATATGCTACCATATTTCTTTTTTCTTTACATACACTAGTTGTTACTTGAATCGGAGAATTGTGGAGGCTTTGTTTTATGACAAGCATTTATTTCATTGCAAACGCATTTTCTTGCGACTAATCTGTTCAAGGGAGACAACTTGGACTTCCTTTGAAACGTTGTCAGTTATTAACGGAGTCATTTACATATGAATTAGCATCTGTTTGATAAGCGATGAAGAAACAATTATTTTTCAGTAAGGGATGAAAAAACATTTTGTCTCTTTATTTTCTATTTATTTTTAACTCACATTTACAATCATCAACAATACTTAGATTAATCGCTCGCATTTTTTTCATCTAATTGTTGTAGCTTGTTCATTTGACTCTACCAATGGCATTTGTCAGAATTGAAAAACATTAATTTTTTTTAATCATTTTAGAAGAATGATCCGTTTTCATAATATAAATGCAGCGTCAAATCAAGACCTGACTTCTTAAAAATTTATCTGTATTTGGTTTTTATTTACAATTGTCATTGATAATTGTATACTACTGATATTTTTGCCCAATTTTAAGTTTTTTTTTAGACAAGGGAATAAAGCGACTAAGGCACAAGGGGTTACTGGGTGCAAAAGAAAAAGAAAACATTAATTAGGATGGAGACCAATAAATATTCATAAAGAAATTTACTAATGTTTTCGCATCTTGGGATGAATGGATGGGATAGGTTTTAAGTTAGAAAAATGTGGGCCGTGGCAAGTAGTGATAACACACTTAGTTGACAGTATGATGCACTGTTGATGCAGAACTGCACATCATAGTTGACAGTATGATGCACTGTTGATGCAGAACTGCACATCATAGTTGACAGTATGATGCACTGTTGATGCAGAACTGCACATCATAGTTGACAGTATGATGCACTGTTGATGCAGAACTGCACATCATCTTGGCAGTTGGCAAACAAAATGGTGACAGTGTCACTGTCCACAGGTTAACCATAGTAACTGAAAAAGTTGCACACACGTCAGTTTTGTGTAAACATCTGTTATGGTGAAACACACTTATTCCTCGGATAATGGACTCCCTTCCCTATATTAACAGGAAGTTAACTCGAGAAATTCTTAGAAGTTTGTATTGAGATATTATAGTGTTTGTAGCAAGAATGGTATGTAAGAATGTGATGTTTTGGTGCAAGGGATATTGTATTGTCTGCTTGGGTCAGTGAGTGAGGCTAGCTAAGTTAATGTAAGACAGATAAAGACCAGTCATTCCCCATCTCCCTTTGGCCTTGTGCCGCATTTTTTGTATCATCAAAAATAAGTATTGAAGTTCTTAGAAGTTCTAGAGAGTTCTTTAGAGTTCTATTGAAGTTCAGTTGAACTAATTGGCAGCTAATATTAGTCGGCAGTTAGCCGAATGCTAAGGAGTCAGCTTACAGTGGAAGATTACCAAGTTTCTAACATTTAGGGTGCGTTAAGTTGATCAGCAACCGACATAGCACAATTATAACTTTCAGTGCGAAAACTACTCCACAACACTAACAACACTAGATTCCTTGTTACTTTTGAGTTATTTTCTCCAGGAGAATTTGAGAAAAGAAAGTATAACTACTTATAAAGTTACAACTAAGAACCGTAAGAAGATAATTAAAAAAATTATAACGAAATGTGAAAATGAACTAAATAAGAGACAATTGGAATGTCCCTGAAAGGCCAGTAAGGGACAGGGAACAAAATTATCCAATACGAAACATGTCTGTCCAATATATAAGGGACATTTGACAACCCTATGTAATGACAGTTTCAAACTTGACATTTGTAAATAAAAATTTACCTATGGAATTCCTTTCCGTATACTTGCTTCCCTGACAGCTACAATCTCCAAGAATTTCAATGCAAAGTTAATTGCCATCTCCTATCTCCTTGACTCACATCCTTTCCCTGAAAACCCTTGTATTATGTTCTTCTTCCTTTCCACTCTACTCTCATGAAGCCCTCATCCTTCTCTTACCCATTCTCTGACACTCCCTGCAACTTGTTCCTCTTTCTCATCACTCCCCTCTTATGTAACCCCGTGCACACCAGTTGCAATTCTGCCTTGTTTGAGGTAAAATTATTAAAAAAAAATTTAAGAAGTCAGGGATCAATTTGACATTGCATTTATATTACGAACAAAACCCCATCTTTTAGAATGTTAAATATAATGAATATTGTTCTATTCTTACTAATATCATGGGCAGAGGAAACTCTAATGAATGCTCAACTAACAAAATTACTCAAAAGAACATTTTATCTATCTGTATCGTTATATCTATAGAAGTGAACCAGTTAACCTCAGTAATGTCCAACAATCAATTATTTTGGAACAATATCTATTAAAATGAAAAGCCATGACTGGAATTCGACTTGTTGCCAGAGAGGATAATCTGCTATTTGCAATTACTGCTGACTTCTTTGAAACTCTGTTTTATTTTGACAATCTCGTTTTTTTACAGAATGATTGAATATAAATATTTTGATATATTTTCTGCTGACTTGTGTTCGACAACTGAAAATAACCTGTATCTCCAACCTTTAACCGTGATTATGTACAGAAGCATGTATACACTATGGGCCAAAAGTTTTGGGTCACCTTTGGTTTAATTACCTCCTTCTAACCTATCTAACCACACTAGTTCATAGCTTCCCCCGATTTCTTTTTTATATATAGAGAAAAGTTTACCTAAAATCTACCATCCCTAAGATTACCATGACCGGTCAGCTAGATTAAGAAAAAAAAAAATAGAGAAAATTAAAAAACAAAAACAAAACTAAAATGTACTGAATTCCTGAATTACCATTATTTATACTGTTTACATGCAGACTATTATCTTCATCTATATGTTGCTACACAACCACACAATTTCTGCCATTTTGCTTCCATAAATTGAAATGCCAATTACTGTCACCAAATTCATGAACCAAAGCTATTATCCCGAGGCCAGGTAGTGTGTACTTGGACTCAGTGGGGAACAGGACGGGCAATAACTGAGCAATATTACAAAAAACAAAAAAAAACAAAAAAAAAAAACAAAAAAAAATGAGATATTCCTAGATATGAGCAGTTGGAACTAGAAGTCTACTCACGTAGATTAAATAAAGTGTTCAGTTCAGAACTCCCTGTATGTTACCAAGATCAATATAGACTTTGATGAAGAATAAATGACAAAACAGCCAAAACGTGATGACAACAACAAAAATACAATAGTCTGCATGCAAATAGTATTAATAAACTTTATTAATTAATGGGTTAATTTTGTTGTTGATGTTATTGAATTTATAAGACCCTTTCAAGAAGGGAAAGTCTTTCTGGCCGAAATTGAGCTAGAAAATTAAGTTTTGAAAAAGGTTCCCAAAGTTTTAATTTTTAGTAGAGTCTTCAAAACCCAAGGAGTCACCCTAAACATTTGATCTGTTGTGTATGTAGATATATTTATATCAATAGGGATTTATATTTTCAAATAATTTTGAAATTACATTTTTTAAAAAAATTCTTGTCTCTCTTCATAATGGTAAGCAGAACTAAAACACAGTCACTGCCACGCAATTGATGAACGCATTTTCTTATATATTTGTTGATATATTTTTGGGGGAGGGAGGAATTGTAAAAAAAAAAAAAACAACTGAATAAAAGAAATTATTTTGTATTCTTGTCAAGTTCTACTTTTACATGTCTTATTTAAATGATTGCAAATGAATTTTAAAAATATATGCACGCTTTCTTTTTATATGCACATATTTTATTAACAACTTCTAAGCAGCTGATGGAAAATCTCATGAAGAAATTAACCAGAAATAATATTTTTTTTCAACAAAATTTTTTTATATTACTCCTGATAAGTCTGTTAAGTGTCATAAGTGATACACACTTGGGCGATCATGTCTCTTTCGAGACTTGACTGACTGGGCAGAGGATTTTCCGCAGTAAGTTGTCATTAATTTCTGTGGTACACTGGTTTTTAATCAAGGCTATAGAATCTAATCTGTCTTGCTATTTAATCCATAGCTGGAGGGAAAAACGACAGATTAATGTCTTTCCCAAGGATATTTGCGCATAATTGAATACAACGAATTCAACTGGAATTCGAACTCAAGATTCCAAATAAATATATATATAATTTACTACTAATGGTCGCCCAATAAAAGGCCCAAGAGCCACTCCAAATATTGGGTTAATGTTTGGAGTTATATTAGCGTAAGAAAGAGCGAACGTTATGGATAGAGACCTGAAACAAACTTTAGACGGAACCGGAAACCCAACCCGGAAATAGGACCTTTTATTAAATCTTAAAAAATTTTAATAAGGGTCTTGTTTGCTTTGTAATGTTAGAAAGTTATTTTATAAAGCTTTCTATCTCAAAGAGTACCCAAACAAGAAAAAGTAAGATATACTAAAAAATGAAAAGGAGGTTGCCAAAATACTTTTTACCAGTTTTTATGACGTGCAACAATATAAAATAACAATACAACCTGACCTAAACGTAAACAAGGTACTTAAGATAGACGAGGTTTATATTCGGTAAGTTTTGAACTGAGATGAGGTTGTCAACGATGATGGATTTCTACTTATCCCTATTCCTTATCATTCCTAATATTTTCCCTTTTGTTGTCTCTCCCAAACCCTGCTCAAGCCCATCGAGTCGGACTCTAGCTGCTTTTCCCCTGTCTCCCTTTTCCTGCTATCTGTACTGTGATTATTAGGTTCTCCAGGCCCTCTTTCCTCGTTACTTGTTCCAGAAACTACATATCCTCATTCCTCATGGTGTGAGTCGAGACGCTACTCGCAATGCGTTTAAGTCCTCTTTCCAGGACCGGACTGACTCTAATCGTGTCAAGGGCTCCAATTCATCTCATTTGTCTTTACTGATTCAAGGGGATTAACTCACCTCGCCTTATCTGCTTGCTAAGTGGTGAATCAGATCGAAAACCCTAATGTAAATTCATTGTAAAAATTGATCCGCCGACAGAAACCGAAACATGCTCACGTTATGTGATTTCTTGAAATGTTAAAAAAAATATTTCAATTGTGAAATTCGTAATCTGGTAGTGTTTCATATAATACTATTGTTTCAAATTATGAATTTCAACAATTAAAGAAAAATTATACTCATAAGACGATTTCTTAAAATGTAACTCTTTTGATTTCCGTAGAGGGATTAATTTACAATGAATTTGCCGGGTAAACTGTACTATTCACTTTTATAAAATTTCATAATTTTATTTTTACTTTTATCGAGTGGGCTCGTACCGTCAACATATTTATATCGATATGCCGTCTAAAAGATAAAATATACTCAGAATATACAGGAGGCAGTTTTAAAACACGATGGAATAATCACAAGTCCACATTAAAACTAGAAAAACTTAAAAATAGCACCACACTAGCCAACCATGTATGAAAATTAAAAAAAAAAAGAATGGCGAAAACCACCATGTGACGTGGAAAATATTAAAAAAAAAAAAGAAGAAGAAAAAGCCAAACCCTCCAACGGTGGTGATATCAGCAGATTGTACCAAGAAAAAAGGTTGGCTATAGTATTATTGCCAGAACGACAAAAGTTACTAAATGAAAGATCCGAAATAATGTAGAAACATTAGAAAATTTTTTTCTAGGCTTGTACAAACCGGATGAAAGGATTCCCAATAACAAACCTTACTTTGAACTTCCGGATATGGACTTATAAAAGCGTTATCCATTAAACATCAGTCAAAACAAATCGCCTGCTGAAACCATTTCCATGGTAACGTAACCGGCTGATCTTGCCTACCTTATATGTGTGTGCACACAGGTCTTTATTATAATAGATAGGATAGATATTTGTGGTCTGGTGTGCTTAATTTATAGAAATATTAAAAAGATTAAAAAAAACAAGTGATTATTTCTGGTCACAGTGCTAATTGTACAACTTCTTCTATGTGCCCTGTCCCTTCAGGACGTAGGCGATCATGGCTCTCCCCGTTTCCCTATCCCCGGTAGCTCTGAGCACGCCTTCTCCTGTTACACCATGCAACCCTCGTTCCGTCATCCACCTGATTAGGTCCTTCAAATATGTTATCCGTTGCTTTCCCCTGTCTCTTTTTTCCCCTCTAGCTGGCCTGTTAGTATCAGGTTCTCCAAGCTCTCCTTCCTCATTGCATGTCCCAGGAACTTCAGCTATCTCTTCCTGATGCTCAGTATTAATTTCCTTTTTGTTTCCATCATTTCCAACACCTCATCATTGCTCACATGCTTGATCCATGATATCAGCAGCATGATTTAAAAAAAGAAATTTTCTCCCGTTTTTTTGTTTTGTTTCTTTTTGTGAAACGAGTGATACAAGAAAATTCGTAGATGTTGAAAAAAGTAATATTTCCCTGGAGTAAGTGTTGCGTTCGTCTAGTTGGCAAGAGTTACATTATAAACATATAATACACATAAATATACTTTTTAGTTTTATTTTTTATGAATAACAAATCAAGAATTCACATTTTTGTCAAATATTATAAAATGACAATCGTTCCATGTTAAGCAGCAATTTATTGAAACCACCAATGTTAGAAGAAATTGGAAAGTTCTCAGCCCAATCCATTTCGTAAAGCAGTGTCTATATATAAACTTTATCTGTTCTGGAGCTCTGTTTATTAACCAAATTGTTTCTTACTTGAGTAATTGAAATGCATTATTCATATTAAAATTCACCCAATACAAGGCTCATGAGCCACTCAAAGTAATAACTTCAATCAGCTTCACTTTTATTCATATCACATACTTCACTCATCATATCCGTTTTGGCAGAAAGCAGGCTATTCAAAATGGATTTGATGAGTGACATAAATGAAAGCGGACGTGATAGGAAGCGAATGTTATGAAGATAAATACAATTTTCATCGCTAATTTGATCTATTATCACGTTTCTAATTCTTAAGTGTTCAAATGATGGTTTTCAGATTTCGAAAATTTAAAGGCTGATTAAGACACGCGTTAAATTTTCGTAAATTGATTGCAAGAAATTCCATTTTCATAAATATCAGTCAGTTAATTGCCATACGTGATACACGCTCGGGCAATCATGTCTCGAAAGAGACATGACTGACTAGGCAGAAGATTTTCCGCAGTAGGTTGCCATTACAGTTTCCAACAATGGATATAGAACTCAATCTGTCTTGCTAAAAATCCGTAACTGGAGGGAGAAGAGATGAATTAACACCTCTCCGAAGGGTTATATGTGCGTATGGGAATGAAACGGATTCGACCGGAGTTCGAAATCGGCTCCAATCTTTTGCACCATATCCACAACATTCATTAATATATTCAACCACAAATGAATAAGTATCCCAAACAGGTGCGCGCAAGAGTTTGGGGCGTTATTCTGCATTTTACCAGCTTTTTATAACCTGGTATATATTTTCCAAAATATCCCAATTTGCAAATATATATACTGAACGCAAATCGATAATTGTTTATTGAAGAAAGCTACCTTTTTTCATTTTAGGAATTTTGGAGATTCAAATCATGAATCTCCAGAATTCAAGCTATGAATGCAACTGAAATTTTTGCCTGGGATTTAAAGAAGCTAGCAACCCAAATGACTGTTAATCATGCTGAAGGTGATCCCTATCCCTGTTGCTGAAATGATCCAACGGAAAGGTAAGTCCCGCTACACAGTCTACCAGCATTGCTGCAGGAGATGCCAGCATGTTGCTGAATAAAAACACAAACTGCTTAAGGAAATTTAACTCCGGATTTTTCAGCAGGTTTTTGACTCAGTGATGTTCTACTACACTGGTTGCCAACCAAAGCCAGAGAGCACAGTCTGCTCTACTGGGAGTGGGGACGACGCTTTCTAGCCTTAGCAGACAACCAATCTACGTAAAGGAAATGTAGGCGATAGTAGAAGAGACGTATTTATATTTTTTCCAAAAGTTATTAGTGCGAATGTGAATGCAATGGTTGGAATTGAAACATGGCTACCTGATCCCACTTCTCGTGCCAAAACCTGTTATGTTACGTACACATCCTGGTTAAAATATTAACTTTTTAATAAAGCTAATGTTTTTAGTCTCAGATGAAGAAATTTTATACTTAAATTTTCTCTAATTATATCACTAAGCAAAACGGTATAAGAAATCAGTAAAAAAGGATAAAATAGAGTTATGGTCTGTATTCCATGACTGAATTGATCAAGACACTGTCCATGTAAGATATGGAAATTCAAGTTCAACTCTTATCATAACCTACTTCTTTATTCCGATTTCATACTCCTTGCGTTAATCGCTGAATGGTATGCAAATCTAGAATATGATGGAAGTATAATCTCATAATTATATCTAATAATTATAGTTTACAGATATTCAGATGAATTAGGATGATGTTTTTCGTAAGGAATGGAAGAAATTGGGTCTAGATGCTACTTACAGGCGAATGTAGGTAAACTAAGATTCCCTATCAAGCAGGACCCACCTTGCTCACATTAATTCTGATTCTGCACCCCCCCCACCAAATGGGGCGACAATGATTAAAAGATAAACTTTGACTGGATTTATTTTTCTTTATGAGCCATCGATTAGGCTCTCTGCAACTTCCTGTACTTTGTGGCTCTTGGCAATGTTTTTACGGTGAATTTTCGTTTTAGGACCCGAAGCCTTTTCCCCCTTCAAATCTTTCTAAAACATCCCTATTTCCGTGCAAATGTATATGCTGAACTCAAATCGATAAATGTTTATAGAAGAAACCTACCTTTTTTCATGTTATCGGCCAGAAATAAATCGGACTATATCTCACCCCTTACCACCGTTCTCATATCTGATTAACAGCTGAATGACTTGAGGCGTAGGATACTGAATTCGTTCTATTTACTCCCTTTTTAGCAACTATTCTGCGATTTGTTGGGTTTCGGAACTCATTTTCCGCGTATTAATCGCAAAATGGAATTAAAAAAAACGAAAAATCGGAAATCTACGCATGACGTCTGTCTGCAGTGAATAACTTTTTCTAACCGTGGTTAGGGGGTGAGATAAACAGCGACAAGAAATTCCATATTTTTCTTATCGATAAAATGAAAAAAGGTAGCTTTCTTCAATAAACAATTATCGATTTGCGTTCAGTATATATATTTGAAAATATGGATATTTTGGAAAGTTGTGAAGGGGTAAAGGCCTTCGGGTCCTAAAACCAAAATTTACAATTTACCGTTTTTACCCTATCCCGCCCATTCCCTGTTTTGTTATTCATTAACTCAAGCTCGTTAGGTCGATTACTCGCTGTTTTGTTTTATACCTCTTATCTTCAATATATCCTGTGAGTGTCAAATTTGCCAGGCTTTCTTTTTTCATAATGTCCCATAAATTTAAATACTGGAGATCATGTTTCTCAACAGTTTCCTATCCTTCATAGTTC
Organism: Ascarosepion bandense; assembly: GCA_037127315.1. Taxonomy (NCBI): domain Eukaryota; kingdom Metazoa; phylum Mollusca; class Cephalopoda; order Sepiida; family Sepiidae; genus Ascarosepion; species Ascarosepion bandense. Next base: position 302,480 of record JBBBDQ010000322.1, on the reverse strand, counting down.
TCAGCAATGTTTCTCTTTTTACTGTCACTTCCGCTTTCTGTTCTGTCGAACATTTAAACAAGCTCATTAGCCATCTGTTAGGATGTGAGCGATTATGGCACTCCACAACTTCCTATTCTTTTTAGCTCTTAGCAACATTCGCCTTTTTACTATCCCTTCCATTACCTGTCCCGTCGAACATTTACACAAACTAGTTAGACAACTGTTAGGAAGTGGGCGATTATGGCGCTCCACAACTTCCTATTCTTTTTAGCTCTTAGCAACATTCGCCTTTTTACTATTCCTTCCATTTCCTGTCCCGTCGAACATTTACACAAACTAGTTAGACAACTGTTAGGAAGTGAGCGATTATGGCGCTCCACAACTTCCTATTCTTTTTAGCTCTTAGCAACATTCGCCTTTTTACTATATCCCTTCTGCTTCTTGTTCCATCGGACATTTACACAAACTCGTTAGGTCGGTTACTAGCTGTTTCGGTCTGCTTCTCTTTTATTTTCACTTTCTTAAATCTTTCCCATTGCGACATTGTTTATCGAAAACCAATAATGGTACAAATATCAAATCCAATTAAAGTATTCTTTGATTTAGTAGTAGATACAGTGCTAGATCCTTTATAGCATTTTCACGGGCATTGGGATAATGTCCAACTTCTCTTCAAACAACATCCGACATGTTGTACTGGATTGCATGTCACCAGCAATACAGAGTAATCTTTGATCTGATCAATAACATAAAGGATACAAATTCTGTATATAAAAACCAATTTCTTTTACTTTTTATTCCACATGTTACGCAAGCCCTGTTGATAAAGCGTTGGTCGAAGTAATCCAGTGACTTGACCCAAAGAATTGTGAAGTTCAATACCTGACCACAGCAGAGGTGAATAAAAACTTGGAGAGTTGAGTTAATAAAGGGAAATAACTGAAACTAAGTGTTCCAGAAAAGACATGGTGTGTGGAATTAGAACAATCTACCGCAGTATACGAAATAAAGATTCGGCTTAAAATTTCAACGTATATCACCTGAAGAAGGCCGGAGCGTACAATGGTCGAAAGTCGTGAATATGGCAATAAAGATGATGACAACAATCTGAACAATGTAAATAGTTTGAGTTTATATCTAAGAGTAGAGACCAAATATAGCTTTCTTTTATCATTTCACCCCAAGCAAAGCAATAAAGCCACTAAGACGCAAGGGATTACCGAGTGTGAGAGAATATGAGATTAACGACTATTAAGAATAGAGAACAAGAAAAGAATAAGAAGACAGAAAACGGGAGATAATGATTGACATTGCATTTAAATTTTTGAAAAATCAAAGTTGACTTGGAATCGAGAATCCGGAAAAGATTTCCACAAGTGAGAAGTGTGTGAAAAAAGAAACTGTTAGCATAGAACTTACAGTTACAGCTAGCCATTTTAACTATAAAATGAAACTTGCCGCCAATCTAGTCAGTCAGTCAGTTAAGTGCCATACAAGATCCACGCTTCGGCGATCGTGTCTCGAAAAAGACATGAATGACTGATCAGAAAATTTTCCCGCAGTAGAATGCCATTACTTTCTGCAGTAGACTGGTTGACAAGCAAGGCTATAGAACCTAATCTATCCTGCTATTTAACCCATAGTTGGAGAGAGAAGAGACGGATTAATACTTTTTCTAAGCGTATTTGCCTGTATTTGAATGAGTAAATACCCTAAATGCCAACCTAGTAGTGCACTTAAATTCATAAATACCACAGAGAAAAGTTCACACACTCCACCCACATCTATTGAACAGGTGAAGAGGCTCATCCCTTGTTTCCTGTTTAGGATGCGGTTTCCGGTTTTCTCTTTTCCAATCTTTTCACTCTTTTCTCTCTTTATTTTTTTTTTCAATTGAAGTAGATAGACTAAACTATCGCCCGGTTCACACTCCACCCACGTCTATTGAACAGGTGTAGAGGCTCATCCCTTGTTTCCTTGTTTAGGATGTGGTTTCCGGCTTTCTCTTTTCCATTCTTTTTACCCTTACGTAGCCCCCTGCGCATCAGTGGCGTTATCGCCTTGCTTGGGGTGATATGATTAAAAAAAAATTAATTACGTTGAAAGTATTTACAGAAAAGGCTTATACTTTCTATATTTTACATACATAATTTTAAAATGAATGTGTGTATAAAATAGAATTTTTATATTGCTCATCCCAATCTATCAAGGACTGAAAGTACCTCAAACTGTACAGTGATCACAGATTTCTTTTTATAAAAATTTTAAAACATTTTGCAATAATTTCAATAAACAAAGAATTATACCAAATAACACATCACTTGGGGACTTTCAACATTAGAAATAGTTGAAATGGATAGTAACTTAAACCAAAAATAGTGATATAATCAAGATCTTCACATTCCACTCTCAGTCAATTAAGTTCCATACGTGATACTGTTGTGGTGCCCTATCTACATTGGAATGAACTCTTCCTCCTTCATAAATACTAATCTGCT
>JBBBDQ010000322.1:267500-295000 GCA_037127315.1 Ascarosepion bandense | reverse complement strand
ACAAAATCTTGTACGCTGTAGGGAGTTCAGTTAAGAAAGACACAAGGCCGAACAAAAGAAACATTAACCAGCTCCCTATAATAAAAATGGTTGAGATGTTTGATTCGAATTTTACTGTTTTGTTTTCATTGTGGTTACCGCTTTTTTCTTTAATGCAGATATATTCATCGTGTTTTGAATGTTGCATAGATTTGCGTTCTTAAAACGGGTGCTGATTTCATACATTCGCACATTCCAAAATTTATGCATTTGCATTTCCTATTCTCTCTATTATAATAAAAAGTATTGCGTATATATTTACGTATTATATATAATATATATTTATATATCAATATCTATATCTATATATATATTTAATACATTTATGCATTTTTTATTTATTATATATATTATATATATAATAAATGTATATATTTATATTATATATAATATATTTATATTTTATGTATATGTTATATATAATATATTAATATATACTAAATATTAATGTATATATATATATATATATATATATATATATATATATATATATATATATTTCATCCATATACAAGCCTGTTTCGCAGCTCATCAGTGTGGCTAGACACATCCACTTGCTTCGGGCCGCGATCGAAACTCGACTGATTCGGTGTCAGTCGCAGTCGCTACTCCATAAGCTCATGGAATTAGAGATGGGAAATTTTAACGTCTTGTATGTAAGCAGGGTATACACACACCAGTCACCGAAAGAACTCAATTCATTTCTGAAGAGTCACGCATATAGCAGAAGTGGAAACTGTTTTTAAAATTTTCTTCTCTAGAGAGCTCAATCGTAATGAGAGCATAATATATTAATCATCCACATACAAGCCAGTTTCGCTGTATCAATATATATATATATATATATATATATATATATATATATATATATCCTGTCACGATTATGGAGAGAGAGAGAGAGAGGGGGGGGCAACGTTGGTTCATTTCGTTCTCTTAACTACCAGGTATAAAAGCTCTTGCATAGTGTTTACTATTTAACGATGCCTTATTTAATCTTTTTGCAATACTTATATCGTCGAGTAGTGAAGAATATATATATATATATATATATATATATATATATATATATATATGTCTGTAAATTATGTCTGTAAATTATATCTGTAAATTCAGATAAAATTTAGAGGAGAAATAGCCATTTTCAACATGTTAGATTAAGACATGCATTATCAACCCTGTTTAATCAAAGAATGAGAAAAAATTCTAATACCGGAGGCAGGGGCTAGTAAGGGAAGTGGGGGAATCTTGGCTATTCTAGGGTTAAGCTAAATGAATTTTAGTAGTATTTTTTATGATAATGGGTGGCTTGACCGTTGTGTTAGTAGTGTTAGGTAAGAGAGAAATGGTCACTGCTTCGCCAAATTAAAAAAAAATTGTATTGTGACTAAATGAAAGAATAACATAATTATTGCAATTTAAATTTATTTCTTTGACAACACATACTAATGATTTCCCGACGTTTATTCAGAAGTACATTCCTGATATTGAGATTTCAAAATCTTAATTTTTTCTGTTAAACATAGATTACATCTATTCTTAAGCTATTAGGAGTGTTTTCCTTGCCTATCAGCTTCCACTTTATCTGTGATATATATATATATATATATATTCCTCCTGTCACGCTTAGTAGGTGGGGCTTGGAATATTTTTTTTCATGTGTTAATACAAGATACTTAATAGGAGGCATATCAATATTTATGCCGCAGTCATTTTAGAAGACATATCGATATAAATTTTTGACGGCACTGGCTCACTCTTTAATATATAAAACATTCAGTGAAGAAAATCTTATATTTGTGCCTGTTCGTTCCTTTGTTAGTTCGCACGGCTGTTACGCCTTGCCAATGAAAAGAAATCGATCGTAGTGTGGATCCTAGAGTCAATTGCGGACGATCCTTTTCTCAGCTGCATAATATGTGCTTCTCCAGAGTTACGTACCGTTTTGAATTCAGAGTTTTCCTTCACCTAGGTTGGTTGTAAATCCAAGACTATAGAACCCAGTCTATCCTACTGTTTAACCGTAGCTGGAACATTATCTACCATTTTTTTCTATGTTCACTATTTATTTCTGTAGGAAATTGTCCCCGCTCTTTCTTTATGGATCGTACACTTGAAGAAGGTTGTAGAATCGATTGTCGAAAAGTTGTAGTAGCAACAAAAGCGTGAGTTCAGGCTACCGATTTCGGCTGGTATGAATTGGAAGACGATATTGAATCCATTGCTAGGTCAGCTGATAAAAGAGTTGGTTCACTGTGTCGTGCAAGACAATTTTTATCTCTTGAATTTATCTTACATATCTATACATCTACTATTCATCCTTGCTTAGAACATTGCTGCCACATATGGTCAGGTACTTCCGCGATATATAAAGAGAGCCTTGATAAAATTCAAAGAAAAATCAGCAGTATTATTAGTCTTGATCTGGAGTCTCGGTTTTAGTCACTTTCCCACTTCCGTAAAGTTGCCTCCCTGTGCCTTTTCTAGAAATACTTTCATGGTAAATGTTGGATGAGCTCGTTGCTGTGATACGTAGACTTTATGAATTTAAGCGCAGTACTTGACTGGCGATGAGGTCTCACTAATTTATATTTGAGTTGACTAGATGAGGCCATAAAATATATGCTAACAGTTTTTTTCTCTCACTTCTCAATTGTGAAACTCTCCTCCGCCTCTATGCCTTCCAGTCAACTTTAATCTTCCACAATTTAAATGTAATGTCAACAAGCTTTCCCTTCTACATAGAATCCAGTCAGCGTTATTCCATACCCCGTTATAAGGGTCTATCCTTTGAGAATCGAATTCACTACTAATTATAAAGTTCAACCAGACTACCTCGTTTACAATTATCTCATCTCGAAGCAATAAAGTCGGAGTTTTTCAGTATATTCGATGCTTACGAAACATTCTTGAAAATTAATATGTAAAATAGTCACTTCAAAGACAGGTAAAAATCATAGAGAACAAGATTTTTTTTCGGTTACAGTGTTTTCGTGAAATTTTGGGAAATGTTCGGTGAGATATGGGAAATGCTGTGTGACTTCCCATCTGTTTATTAATGGTAAAATCTCAAGTGTAGCACAAACAAGCGGAGTCATATTGAAAATTACTATCAAAAGTAGATAAGTTCGCCTATCGTCTGATTCACACTCCTCCCTAACCTTTTGAACAGGATTAGAGGTTTACATCTTGTTTCCTGCTTAGTATTGGGTTTCCGGTTCTTTTAAAAATCTTTTCATTCTCTTTCACTCCCAGTATCCACCCTCCTTGCGTCTTAGTGACATTTAAAATAAAAATAAAACATGAATTGATTAAAAAAAATAGAAGAAAATTTGGCAATTTCGTTTTATTGTTTAATGTTTTATATTTGTCAACAAATTCTTTTTTGTAAGGATTGATGGAAAACCGACTGATTAAGTGGATTTATATCACCATTTTCTTTTTCGATAGTAATTTTATCAAATATAGACTTTCGTGACCACAATAAAAAAAAAAAAACAAAAAAAAAAAATGGATTTCTCTCCTGTTACACCCAGGGGTTTGGATTATTATTTTTTTTTGTGTTATATCTTAATGTATGATACTCAATAGTAGGTATATCAATATATATGTTGCTGTCATTTTAATTTAGACGATGTATCGATATAAATATTTTGCAGTCATTTTTGACGGCACGGACCCACTCGTGAATAAATATTGTTGAATATTTGTGTTGTAAATTCTCAAAAACAAAAACAATGTATGAATTAATTTTCATCGTGTGTTTAGGTTTTATTACAATTTTTAAAACAATAAACATCACCGAGTAGCAGTTAAAACAAAGCGGTGTCATGGGAAAAACCGTCCTTTTGATATTTCAATTGTTTTTCAGACACGAAAGTCTATGATTGACGTACTTTTTCGCATATTTCCACTTCTTAATGCTACACATTTGTAGTGTTTTGTACCAATAAGAAATTGCTGATATCAACAAAGACTGAGTTCGAATTTCAGTTGGGGCAGCTTATATTCAGTCAGTCAGTTAAGTGCCATACGTGAAACACGCTTGGGCGATCATGTCTCGAAAGAGACATGACTGACTGGGAGCAGAATGTTATCCCGCAGTAGGTTGCCATTGCTTTCTGCGGTAGACTGGTTTCCGACCAAGGCTATAGAACCCAATCTGTTCTGTTATTTAACCCGTAACTGGAGGGAAGAGCCGGATTAATACCTTTCCCAAGGGTATTTGCGCGTAAGTGAATACAATGAATTCGAACTCGGCTCCCCGATTTCTCGTTCCGAGCCGATATCCACTGTACCACAATCACTCAGCATTAATGCCATTGGAAAATGCACGAATCTACTTTTTACATTTTGTCATATCAGATGATATCTCGGCAAAAGGCCTCCTCACTGGCATGCTATACTACCTTTTTTAAGTACATGTTGAATCCATTGCATTCACTTACGCACAAATACCATTGGGAAAGGTATTAATCCGTCTCTTCCTTCCAGTTATGGGTTAAATAACAGGACAGATTGGGTTTCTATAGCCTTGGTCGGCAACCAGTCTACCGCAGAAAGCAATGGCAACCTACTGCGGGATAATCTTCTGCCCAGTCAGTCATGTCTCTGTCGAGACATGATCGCCCAAGCGTGTATCACGTATGGCACTTTAACTGACTGAATGCTCGCTGTAAAAACAGCATAGCATGATGGAAAAAAGGTCTCAAAATTAATAAAAACAAACTTTTATCGTCAAAATGTTTATGTTATTATTAAGAGGAAAAATCAAAGTTTTTTCTTATTTTCTAATTTTTAAAAATTCTTTCTAGCACATTCGAAGTTTGGTTAAATGTCTTGATTTCTTTTAGCGAGCGGTCGTTGTAATATTTACAATAAGTGTTTTAACGCATTTTTCAGATTAAAAAGACAATGAGTTGGAAATCCTAGCAAAAATCAAATAACTGTCTGATTTTAATTAAACTTTCAGGATTCACAAATAAATGAAATTATTTTTGATGTCTTTTTTTTTCTTTGAGAAAATTTTAGTAAAAATATTTTGTCTTTTTTTTTTTTTTTTTTTTTTTTTTTTTTTTTTTGCATAAAATAACTCCCGTTCGTCAATTAAGTAAGAATGACTGCTGTCGGTTAAAAATCACCGCTACTGTTTAAAAAATCCATTTGTTTTTTATTTTAAACTTAAAGTAAATATACTGTTCGAAACAGATTAATTATACTTTGAATCAGCTAATATTCCTCAAACAAAGTTTCAGAAAAGTATATTTTATGTTTTGGAAGATTTACAAAGCATTACATTGCGATGAAAGGCGACTAAAAAAAAACAAAAAAACAAAAAAATAAAACAAGGCGCTAATCAGCTTAGGAAAAAGATATCGATTCCAATCAATATAATTTCTGTTTGAAATACACCAGAGTATTTTACTTACTGGAAATAATAAATCTAAACCCTTTAGCTTTTAATTAAAGCTAAAATTAAAGCTTCCAGAATGCCTTTTCATTTATAAAAAATCATTTTAAACCAAGGTAGCAAAAATTAATAGCGGTACCTGCTTTTTTTTACTTTTAATCATTTCACACCAAGTAAGGCAATAAAGCCACTAAGATGCAATGAGCTACTGTGTGTAAAAGAATATAAAAGAAAAACATTATCGAGGAGAGAGAAAAATAAAAGAAGAAGCGGAGTTATGTTGAAAGTTACTATCAAAAGAAAAAGTGAAATATAGTGTATACCCTTGTGCAAATTAATAAAAACAACTACTTTAGTCTTGTTTCTTTTACCATACGGTCAGTTTTGGCTCACTGGAGTGACAGGGTGTAGTCGATTATTATTTATTTCTCAGAGTAGGTCATTTGCAGTGGTGTGCAGTAATATGAATCTACTTTCGAGGTGTATGATGAAAATTGTTTGAAAAATATTGCGTCGTCCGTGATTGCATCAAATTTTTGTCACGCCCAGACGCTATTGTCGATTAGTTATCCTACGGCCATTGTCTGCGATGGACGTTACTACAAGGAAGTGTACGAAAATAGTAACGCTGCACGAACGCACTAGCAAACCTTACAGAGAGATCGTGGATATTGTTGGTGTCAGCCTTTCAACTGTCAGTCGAGTCATCAAGGCAAAAAAAAAACAACAACAATCAGGGCTACTGATCCCAATCTGTCCTGCTCTTTAACCCATAGATGGTGAAATAAGAAACGGATGAATACCTTTCCCAAGGATATTTGCACGTAAGTGAATGCAACGAATTCATTAGGAATTCGAACTCGGCTCTCCAATTTCTCGTTCCGAGCCGATATCCACTGCACTACAACTTACGAGTGGGTAATCCGCAGCTAAACGATCCACACAACACACAATATCATCGTATTTTTGTTTCATTTTATTTTTTTTACTAATGTTTCACTCAATACAAGGCTAAAAAGACACTCACGTGTTACATAATGTTTTGTATTGGCCTTGTTGACACTGTTGATCACGCCAGGTGATGGGTGCTCTTTCTCAGAAACTGTAAGTAAAGTCGTTTCAGTATATGATAATGATGATACTGTTCGTCCTTCGCGAGCGAATATGACCATTTCTCTTCACACATTACTTATAGGAAACTTTTGTGCGTTGTGGTGCAGTGGATATCGACTCTGAACGACAAATCGGGGAGCCGAGTTTGAATACCAGTTGAATTCCTTGCATTCACTTGCGCACAAATACCCCTTGGAAAGGTATTAATCCGTCTCTTCCCTTCAGTTATGGGTTAAATAACAGGATAGATTGGGTTCTATAGCCTTGGTCGGCTACACGTCTGACGCAGAAAGCAATGGCAACCTTCTGCGGGAAAATCTTCTGCCCAGTCAGTCATATCTTTTTTTTTTAAATAATAGAGGATGTACGTTGTAATGCATTGGATATCGGTACAAGGAATCGAGATAGCCAAGTTCGAATTCCAGTTAAATTCCTTGCATTCACTTACGTGCAAATACCCCTGGGAAAGGTATTAATCCGTCTCTTCTCTCCAATTATGGATTAAATAACAGAACAGATTGGCTTCTATAATCTTGGCTGGCAATCAGTCTACTGCAGAAAGCAATGGCAACCTACTGCGGGATAATCTTCTGTCCAGTCAGTCATATCTCTAAAGAGACATGATCGCCCAAGCGTGTATCACGTATGACACTTAACTGACTGATTGATGGGTGCGGGAATGGCTAATCAGGCCAATGTTCGCTCTGCGTTTTACTGCGGTATGGGTAGGGAATGTCTAGTGGGGAAGGGGAGCTGGACCTGTCTTTCCAGTGTTGTCGCTTTTGCTATAGTTTTGCGGGTCAGTATAGTTGCTTTATAAACCGGTGTGTTCTGTTGGTGTTGAGCAAACACAAATGTGCTTGAGCAGACATCTGCAACGGGGATCGTCTAGCCGCTCTATCAAACAGGACTAAGGAAAGCCAGCTATGTATTATAAAACAAGCAGTGACTACCTCTGAGTAGTCGATGTAAAAAATTGGAGTATGTTGATTGGACTAAATAAATGAGAGCGGTAAATTTCGTCTTCGGAAAGAAGGAGCGAAAGAAAGAAAGAAAGAAAGAAAGCACGACTGCGTTTGGAATAATTTTTCTCATTTAAATCGTTAGAAGCTCTCATGAAGAACGCAGCCTTTGTTGTATGTGTACCTCTGTTTGTTTCCGTTGCTTTTATAACTTCATCTGGTAAGCCTTTGTCGATTCTAATGACTAATTTTTATTTTGTCTTTTTTTTTGTCAGATTTCTGTTATTTATTTATTTATTTATTTATGTTTTCATCTGCAAGCATTAGTTTAATCTTAATACGGACCACAAAATTAAAGTCTCGATTTTTTTGCCATTTTTTAAATTCCTATTCAAAATCTGTAATCGTTTCTTCAACAAACTGGTAAATCAAACTATATATATACAGATCTGTCTTCGGATGACAATATATATATATATATATATATATATATATATATATATATTGTCATCCGAAGACAGATCTGTTTCGCCGTATCACAGCTCATCAGTACGGTTAGACTCCGATTGCTTTCTCACCCGGGATTGAAACCCGACCGAAATGGCGTCAGTCGGCGACTCTACCCCTGGGCTATGGGCGTTCGGTGGAAGTAGGTAAACATTTTAGCGCATATCATTATACGCGCCCAATAGCTAGAGTGCTCTAATTCATTTCACTGAATGAGCGAAGCGTACATGCCAGAGTAGCTACTGTTTATCAAAGTCTACTATGTTTCCAAGGTGTGAGAGCGTAATATATATATATATATATATATATATATATATATATATATATATATATGTCAGTCTGTCAATGTGTGTGTTTGTGTGTCTCCATTTTAACGGACTCTATTCCTTCGAAACCATTGGTCCGATTTCAACCAAAATTGGCGTCATTTGTCGTTCATAACACGAACCTTTGACATACGCAAACATTTTTCGAGTGCGGCAGAAATCATCGAAAAGCTTAGAATTTACGAACTCTTCTCCTCCGAGATGTTTTATGCGAATTCAACCAAAATCGAACAACTTGTACATCAATGTCCAAAACTTTGATGTACACAATTTTTTTTCTAATCAATGTACAGGGTTCGTAAAAAATCAATGAAAATCTAATTTCGGGTGTTTTTTGGGCACTTTTATGCATTTCTCCAAGATGATTCATTCAAACTCAACCAAAATCGAGTCACTGGTAGATCAATGATATGCGAACAAAGATTTCAATTGACACACAGGGTGCAGCAAAAATTAAGGGAAAATGTTGCTTTGTGCGATCGTTTATTTCTCCGAAACGCTTACTTTTATTCCAACAAAAATCGGGTCTTTTTTGTAACTACTACCTTATCATATGCCATAACAATTTCACGTTTTCTACAAGGTGCCAACCCCTCCGACGTTGCAGAGACAATGCATCTACTTCTTATGCGTCACAACGTCGTCGCATCGCATTACAGGCTCCTGTAACGCCCGTTCCCGTTCTTCCAATTGTACATACATCATTCCCGTTTATTGCCAACATTGACCAAGCACGAATCTTGTTTTACAAATACTACAAAAACCAATACTTACTTCGCATTTTCTCAACTTACGCGTCATGGCAACCTCACAATGAAGCTTTCTGAATAAGCACTTGACTTTACTTTTTCAACATAACCACTAAAAAAACCCCCAGCAACGCCGGTCTATACAGTTCAGTCAGTTAAGTGCCATACGTGATACACGCTTTGGGTGATCATGTCTCGAAGGAGACATGACTGACTGGGCAGAAGTTTATCCCGCAGTAGGTTGCCATTGCTTTCTGCGGTAGACTGGTTGCTGACCAAGGCTATAGAACCCAATCTGTCCTGTTAACCCATAACTGGAGGGAAGAAACGGATTAATGCCTTTCCTAAGGGTATTTGTGCGTAAAGGAAATGCAAGGAATTCAACTGAAATTCGAACAGTTGTCTATAAAGATATAATTTAACAGTAGGATTGCTTAAGTATTTATTACTGTTGTGGGGGGGGGGGGGGTCCTAGCCGTGGTGTAATGTTTAAAAAGTAACCGAGCAAATCGTTATTATAAATTTTATCTTAGTGCGTCTCATTGGTAGCCTTGTGCCTGACTAACCTAAGCTTTGTAAATATCTATAATTATTTGTTGGATTCCTTTTCCTTATTGTTATTCATCTGTGAAGAATAGGACCACTACTCTAGTTGTGGCTGCTGTGTATTCTGTAGCAAGTAAGTTTTTTACGGTGTAGAGTTGTAATGCCCACACCCAACCGGGTTTGAATTCATTGTTGTTGTTTCCCGTGTACCGTTTGCTGTCTGATCACTAATCACCGAAGAAGTTTTGCTGGCGGTTTATTGCACAAACTGCCTATCCGGTGTTTGTCTCTTCAGTTTGGTTTACGGATGAGGTAACATTTGGAAGAAATGAAATTACAAATTTACTCTACCGGAAGCAGTTTAGGGTTAATGTATGGGCTGGGGTTGTAGTTGACTGTCTTATAGGTTCATATGTTCACTCACAAGAGCCGTCTTTAGGACTTTATTTAGAACACATTTCCATACATGTTAAAGAGTGTACTTACTTCGAAAACAAAGGCGCATATGGCTTATGAATGATGGGGGGGGGGGTCCAGCGTATTTTAGTCAAACTGGTTACGATAAAGTGGCTGGCATGGAACATTAAATATGGATAAGTAAGGAAGGACCGGTTCCATGGGCTGCGGGTTCCCCCGACTTCAATCCTTTAAAATATTATCTGTGAGGCCACCTAAAACAATTAGTTTATGTAGCAGACATTCTGTGATTCAATCTGGATCTCGGCAATGGTGTCAAAACGGCGACCTTTGAACAGCATTTTCAGAAGAGATGGAAGTACACATCTGCTAAAATTTAGAAAAAAACAAACCAAACCAAAAAGAACAAAACCATGAGCATGCTCTTGTATGACAAAATTGCAGGATACAGCATACACGTGATTATAAAAACGCAAATTTCACAACCTGAGAAGCGAACACAGCGATGTCACTCGGCGGAACCATGTGTTGCGATATGCTGGCGCGCTACAGAACTTATCCGGAAACTTTTTCATTCCACCTCGTATATATATATAGTCATCCACAGACAGATCTGTTTCGTTGTATCACAGCTCATCAGTACGTTTAGACTCCGATTGCTTTTAACCCAGGATTGAAACTCAACCGAATTGGCGTCAGTCGGCGATTCTACCTCTGGGCTATGGGCGCTCGGTAGAAGAAGGCAGACTTTTTAGCGTGTATATTGTCATTATACCCGCCCAATAGCCAGAGTGCTCTAATCCATTACTGAATGAGCGATGCGTACATGCCGGACTAGCTACTGTTTTTCAAAGTCTACCATTCTTCCAGAGTGCTCAATCAGAGTGTGAGAGCGTAAATAGTCATCCGCAGACAGATCTGTTTCGCTGTATCACAGCTCATCATATATATATATATATATATATATATATATATATATATGGATCGGAATTCGACAACATGAATAGAATAAGTAAAGAACAAGTAGAAAAAAGTGTATTTAATCTAACATTTTTACTTTAACAAGCTTCTTCAGAGATTTATTAAAGACGAATGATTTAAAAAAAACTCCAAGAGACAGTATGTTGATAAAGGTATAGTTTCATTGGTCAGATACGTGTCACGTGTGATAAAGCGATGGCTGAATATTAAATGTAGAAGAAAAAACTTGTCTAAGTGTATGTGCCACTGCGTAATATAAACATTAGCTGTTTATATACTTAACATAATAAACATGTTTCTGAAGCTAACAACAGGGAATAAATTACATCCTTCCATTAAAGACTTAATGCCGTACAGATATTTCATAAAAAATAATTTTTCACGATTTTAATAAATAGAAATGAACCGGGTGTTTAGCCATGTCATTCGTGGTACACGCTTAGGCGATCATGTCTCTTTTGATGCATGACTGACTGAGCAGAAGATTTTCCCGAACTAGTTTGCCATTTTTTCTTGCGGCAGACTGATTGTTGACCAAGGCTATAGAATCCATTCGTACTTTTATTTAACCCATAGCTGGAGGGAGAAGAGATGGATTAATATATTTTCTAAAGGTATTTATGCGTAAGTGAATGCAATGAATTTAACTGGAATTCGAACTCGGTTCTCCGATTTCTCATTCCGAGCCGATATACATTGCATCCCAACGCACCATCGCGTTACTTCTCTTAATTCCAGCTTAAAAAAAACATTTTCAATTTTTCGGGGATGCTGTGCCTATGACTGGCTGCTAAAAGAAGAAGCAATACAAAGATGACACAAGCCGTGCCAATGTTAACAACTCTCTTATTCAGTCTGCCGCTAGATCTCTTTTGCTCCCAGCATTCCCTCGTGAAACTGGAAGTGATTAAACGTCGTCACCACGGATCAGGTGCTTTGTTGTAACATTAATGGCATCAAAACATGACAGATGTATGTATACCTTTTATTAATTGTTTCATCAATCTCAGTGAATTTCCGGCATTTGAGAAAAAAACAAACAAAACAAAAAACAAACATTACGCTGATTCCCAAAGAAAAACTATTGCCGACATGTCAAACACCTTTGTAAACAATTCTTATCAGCAATTGCCTACTTTGTGTTTTATTATCAGTTGTGTCGAGTGTATAAGTAATTTTGCCGTTTCACATAAGGGGTTTTAAACTGAGTGAACATTTCTGAAAACGTGTTGTGGGTTTGCTGGTATGTTTGGGTAGAAACATGTCTCCTGGAAAAGTTACCCCGCAACAATTATTGCAGACTCAATGTGAGTCCAAGTAAAAAAATGTGTAAAACATAACAATATAAAACAACGACAATGCATGCATTAAAAAAAGGATTATATGTGACGAAAAGGAAAAAAAGAACATAGCTTTAATAAAATGTGCATGTGTGTGTGTGTGTGTGTGTGTGTGTGTGTGTGTGTGCGCGTGTGTGTGTGTGTGTGTAACCGGCGTGTGTGTGAGAGTACAAAATCTCAATACAGAAATCTATGAAAATGAACGTGTCCCAGTGAGGAGGGGACACTATTTCCCTCCACGTGCGGCTACATCTTATAGTCAGAAGCTGTAAAAGAGGAAAGAGACTATGGAGGTAAATGCACGCCTTTATATAGGCTTAAGGAGCGCCCTTACAGACGGTTTTTTTTTAGTAAAGTCAAGTGTATAATGCGGTCCTCTTTTTTATATTTAATCTTTGCATGATACCCAAATAATCTTATTTACTCTTCTAATTCTTTCTTTCTATCTTTTTCTTCTTTCTTCTTTTTTTTCTTTCTTTCATTTTTCTTCTTTTTTCTTTCGTTTTTCTTTCTTTTTTCTTTTTTCA
The DNA here is from genome assembly GCA_037127315.1 of Ascarosepion bandense. Lineage (NCBI taxonomy): Eukaryota > Metazoa > Mollusca > Cephalopoda > Sepiida > Sepiidae > Ascarosepion > Ascarosepion bandense. The sequence goes on along the minus strand of JBBBDQ010000322.1, from coordinate 282,086 downwards.
TTCTTCTTTTCCATTCTTTCGGTCTTTCATTTTTTCTTTCATTTTATCTTTCTTTTGTCATCTTTCTTTTTCTTTTTCCTTCTTTTTCTTTTTTCTTCTTTTTCTTTCGTTTTTTTCCTTTCGTCTTTTTCTTCTTTCTTTCATTTTCTTAAATTTTTTCTTTCTTCTTCTTCTTTTTTCTTTTTCTTTCTTTCTTTCTTTCTTTCTTTTTCTTCTTTCTTCTTTTTTCTTCTTTTTACTTTTTTCTTCTTTTTCTTCATTTTTCTTTTATTTTCTTTCTTTTTTCTTTCGTTTTTTCTTTTTTCTTTTTTTTCATCTTTTTTCTTCTTTTTTCGTTTTTCTTTTTTTCTTCTTTCTTCTTTTTTTCTTTCTTTCTTTCATTTTTCTTTCTTTTTCTTCTTTCTTCTTTTTCTTTTTCTTTTTTTCTTTTTTCTTTTTTCTACTTTCTCTCTTTTTCTTCTTTCTGTTTTCTTCCATTTTTCTTTTTTCTTTCCTTTTTCTTTTATCTTCTTTCTTTTTTCTCCTGTTTTTTCTTCGTTTCTTTTTCATTTCGTTTTTTCATCATTTTTCAGTTTTATTTCGCTTCATTTCTTGCTTTCTAAATTTTTCTGATTTCATACTTGTCTTCACAGCTAGAAGTGACAGTTTGATAAAAGCCTCCTTCAATCCAATCTATGAATGAATCTAAAAAGAAAGACCAGGCCTACATGGGCAACATCGATGTTCAAGAGGAAGAGGAAAGCATCCCAGAATTCGAGGTAAAAAAATTGAATCAATCCAAATAAGCAAACACGCATTTTTCGAGCCACTTGCTGCAGTGGATATCGGCTCAGAACGACAAATCGGGGAAGCCGAGTTCGAATTCCTGTTGAATTCCTTGCATTCACTTACGCACAAATACCCATGTGAAAAGTATTAACGCGTCTCTTCCCTCCAGTTATGGGCTAAATAACAGGCCAGATTGGGTTCAATAGCTTTGGCTGGCAACCAGTCTACTTCAGAAAGCAATGGCAACCTACTACGGAATAATCTTCTGCCCAGTCAGTCATGTCTCGAAAGGAGACATGATCGCCCAAAGTGACCCTAAAAGATCTTGTTTCTTTAAATCCATGATGTAGGCAGAAGTTTTTTCCCGTAGTAGTTTGCCATTTCTTTCTACGGTTGCTAACTAACGCTATAGAACCCAGTCTGTCCTGTTATTTAACCCATAACTGAAGGAAGAAGAGATGAATTAATACCATTCCCAAGGGTATTTGCGCGTAAGTGGATGAAACGAATTCGAGTGGAATTCGAACTCGGCTCTCCGATTTCTCCTTCCGAGACGATATCCGTTACAGTTCCTATGAACTAAGTGGTTGTTTAGTGTTATTTTTCTGATCAAATCTCACATTTAAAGCCCTTAAAGTAATTTTCGTTTTCTTTGTGACGTGATTTGAAACCACAATTTTCTTTCTTCTTGGTTTCCATAATTAAACTTTTCAACTTGCAATCTCAGGATTAATGATAACTTAACTAATACAGGCTGCGATGGGCAAATTGTCAACATTTTATATTTTTAACTTTGCGTATTGCTTTTGATTTTGTCAGTTCGGCACCTTTTGTAAGAAAAAGAGCACCATGATGCGTGTTATTTCCCTTATAAATTTGGAGACGGCATGCTGTACTGCTTTGCATTCGCGGCGGAAGCTGCAGTACGAACATTTCAGAGTATTTGGTGTCAATTTGAGGACAGTGCAGCGGATTCAGAAAGAGTTGGATGATATATCCAGTCAACATCATTGATGTCTGGAGTGATCGCTAGTGATGGCGACGTTATGCCACCTTCCCATACTTCATCAGACTCAACACGGAGGCCTACATCAATTGCATTGAGGAAGGTAGTGCTGCCTTGAGTCAAGAGGGTGGCTGCTGAAAGAACCTATGTCTAGCAACAGGGCCCTGCGCCATGCCTCACAAGACGGAGAACACAGACAATTTCCGCGACCGCATCACTCCTTACATCTCGTGTAAGTGTGCAGTTGGACGAGAGACGAAAAAAAAAAAATTCTGTGTATCATCAAAGATAAATTGAAGGCAAGAATTTTGGCAGCATTCACCAACGTAAACAAGGAGACCGTCCAGAAGAGTTGCAGGAGATTCCGAAGTCGTTTCTGGGGGGCCGAGGTTGAAGCCAATGGAACTTTTACTAAATAAAAAATATTGTTTAGTATTTCAAGATATTTTTGTGTGATTTTGGTAAATATATCTGTCAAAGTAAGATATCAGCATTATTTTCATGTTGTTTTCGGGGTGGGGGGAGAGAGAAGCGGCGCCATTTAGACGACAATTTATCCATCGCAACTTGTAAATAAATGTTTTTGTTGTTTTTTTTTGCGTAAAATTTATATGATTAGAATTTTCCTCCAAACATTCAAAGGTTTTTCTTTCATGTTAGTAAAAATTGAAATTTTTGACCAGCTACTTTTCTGATAACAATCAGACTAATTAATTTAAAAAAACTTCTCTCGATGATTTGCAGGTATCTGAAACGGATATTGCAAGGACGAAGAAAAATATACAGCAGAAGCAGTCACAATTGGCCTTGTACACCGTGGTCACTATAGCGGTCATTGTGGCTGTCATTATTATTGCGATTGGCCTTTGGAATGATCCCTTGTGCTGTTTCTTTTTCACCTTGTGTCCCTGCTGTCTTCTTAGTTATCCGTGCCTAATGTACCTTTCGAAAAAGTAAGTTGGAATCTGCAGCGTAAATATTTAATGTAGCTAAGAATAAACAATAATTAAAGACTAACGCAATCATTCCAGACTAATAACATAATTACAGGCTGTTATATAAGAAGAAGTCTACGGCTATATCGTGTTGAATACACCGGTTCCCGTCCGATCACCGAAGTTAAGCAACATCGAGCCTGGTCAGTACTTAAGTGGGTGACCATTTGGGAATACCAGGTGCTGTAAACGTAAGGACCAAGAATGGTTCACTGGTCCCCCAGGTTTGGGGGTTTGGGGGTTTGGGGGTTTGGTGCAGCGCTAACAACCCTGCCCCGTAAAAAAAATAGTTTGTTACAGAAAAAGCAACAAAAAGTTGCTGCCATCTGGGTGTGATTGGATGATGATGATGATGATGATATAGGAAGAAAGTGCCGATAACGACACGTGTGGTCGAACATGGGTCTCTAGGCAACAAACATAACCGTTGAATGAACTGTGTTACTTGGGATCCGCGAGCATAAATATCTAAACTTATTTATAGATGAAACTGTGTGTGTGTGTCCGTTACCTATAGACTCCGAAACGGCTGAACCGATTTTCTTAAAAATTTACACAGTTGTACTACAAGTGTTCTTAGCTAGATTTTATGTCGAGGTACCCCCGATAAATATCGAAAAAAAATCGGGTTATAAAAGGAGTGGTCCGATTTTTTTTTAGTCATATCACCCCAAGCAAGGCGGTAACGCCACTGATGTGCAGGGAAGCTACGCAAGAGTGAAAAGATTTGGAAAAGAGAAAGCCGGAAACCACACCCTAAACAGGAAACAAGGGATGAGCCTCTACACCTGTTCAATAGACGTGGGTGGAATGTGAACCGGGCGATAGTTTAGTCTATCTATTCCAATTGAAAAAAAATATTAAATTTGATACACTCATAGACAAAGACATAAGAAATAGATATTCAGAAGTTTCAAGATTGCAGTTCTTACAATAGTGCAGAAAATCGATAATATATATAAGGCAAGATGTTTGTGTGCGTGTCTGTTTATCTGTCTGTATGTCCTTTATACAAATCCACAATTTTTATCCGATTCTCACCAAACTTCACACAAATATTCTTTAGGCGGAGTCTGAGCTCCAGGACTATGGATTAGTTTTAAAGCTTTCATTACACCCGAGCAACGCCGGGCTGTACTGCTAGTTCAGTATATAAAGCACCCAGACAGAAGTCTGAGTGTATTCTGCGTTTGTGCATCAGCACGAGCACTTGCCTTGTCGGGCTCTCTGCCTTCGAACAAATAGTAGCACAGACGAAACTCCGTCGAAGGGTAGAATCTCGTCTGGGGAATATTAGGCAATTTTTGCCCGTGCTTTAGGGCCCGGATACCCTACATTTAAAAAGGCCTTGTGCTACATTCTGCCTCGGTGAGGAGATAGGTAGATATTCTGTGTTTGTGCATCAGCACGAACACTTACCTCGTCAGACTTTCTGCCTTCGGGCGGAGAGGAACCCAGACGGGGCTCAGCCGAAAGGCAGTCTCGTCTGGGAAAATGAGACTAGGGACACGACCTAGCCCTGTGCAGGGACTATAGGAAAATTTCCCCCGGCCTTTAGGACCCGAATTCTACACAATTAAAATCGTATTACTCTTTGTATTGATAATGCTGGAGAACATGTGGAAACTTAAATAAAATTTCAATGAAGCCTTAAAAAAATCTAGATTTACTTTTTTCTAATCCTTTTTACAAATTATTTCTATCTTAAATACAAATAAAGTTATAAATATTTTAAAGTGCACACGAACTCTATGAACACCCTGTATATATATCACTTACCGATTGAGCACTATGGAAAAATGGTGGACTATAACTATTTTCGCACGATTCATTCAATAATGAATTTGAACTCTTTCGGTTACTGACGTGTGTTTACATCGTATATATAACACGCTAAAGAAATCCACCTTCCTTCACCGAGCGTCCATAGCTTAGTGGTAGAATCGCTGACTGATGTCAATTCAGTCAAGTCTCAATCGTAGCTAAGAGCAAACTAATATCTAACCCTACTGATGAACTGTGATACAGCAAAACAGGACCGTCTGCGGATGACTATATTGAACAATTAAGAGTGTGAGAAACGCACCTTCGGATGTTTCCAACTAGCGACCAGTTGGCAGACAAAAATAAACAGGGTTTTAACTCAATACATGTCCCTCTCTGGAATAATCATAGGGTGGATATAGTGCTGATATTTACTGAGCACAGTATCCTCACTGAAATCATCAGCCAATCAGAGCCTACAGAATAGACTTGCCTGGATAGCAGAATGGAATCTCCCAGGCTGTTATATAAGCCACCTACCAATTAGGCTGTCAGATGAGAACTCAACTTCAGAAATTAAAATTAAAATTTAGATCTGATTGGAAACTGTTGACCCCGATAGGCTTTAGCGAAAGGTGAGTAAATGTGGCGAGCCTGATTCGCGTGAACGGGACTAGCCTTGATGTTCTCTTTTAGATCTACTAGTCGCATGGGGGTGGATTCCTTTGGAACCCTCCCCTGGTTAAGGTAGTTCCTTTTTGTGTACCTAGTTAATGCGAATGAATGTGATTCCTAGCCTGTTCCCCGGCATTGTCTTTTGTTATGATCCAGGTCGAGATTCCCAATTTCCCCAGTTTTTATTTTTTGTCCCGTTTTATCTTGTATGGGTCAAGATTATATTCTCCCCATCAATTTTATTTTCTCCTCTCCACTCCCTGTAGAAAGAGTGCCTCTTGATTTTGTCCTATGGGCAGAATACAGCGGCCTCTTTGTTTTGTGGGTTGGTTGGTTCCAACTAACATCATGATTTCTGTTTGTATCTTTTGTTTAAATTTTTTTGTGGGGGGGAATTTATGTCATGCCCTTCCCCACATATTATTTCATGATATATTTTTAAATATATTTTTGTATCTATCATTCACAATAAAATTGTTATACACTTTTGGTATTTTATTTTAGGTTCCTGGTATGTTTGAGGTATTTTGGTGCATGAAGGATTGAATGATGATGGACATGTTCTTGTGGTGAATGAGAAAATTGTAATGTATGTTTGGGTCGTGAGTCGGATTAGCTAGGTATAGGATAGGTACTGAAGACCAACCTGAGTTTTTTGACCACCTACCAAATCGGCCTTGTGCCACAATTGTATTTTTCATACAATAAATATTGAGAACTCAACTTCAGTTAAGTACTGGCTGTTGCGATTTACTATTTTTATATATAAATTGTGTGTGTGTGCGAGTAGTTAGAACGTTCGCTTTCTGATCGTGAGACTTGTGTTTAAACCCCACCATCTTAGGTAGCGATCTCAAAAGTACCTATTCATAAAATCTAGGTACCAACGTGAAGAGCTCTTCTTAATGATACTTAATGTATATCGTCAATATTAAACATCTTTTATTATTGTCTTTTTTTCTTCCAGGTACAGTGAGCCAAAGAAGATTCTACAGAGCAACTTACAAAAGTATATTCCTGGAGTGTTTTATACTGATGATGGACTGCTGAAGAGGTACAAACCGTCAAGAAAAGAGCTGCATTACTTGGTTAATATTATGTACAAATTAGAAAGGCCATAAATAAAATGGCGACATAAAGCGCAATCAAAATAAGGTCGTTCGTTTTTCTTCAAGCAATCATGGCTCTCCACAATTTCCCATCCGTTGTAACTCTTAATAAATTTTCTCTTTTTCTTATCTCTCCTAAAACTTGTTTTGCCATCCATTCACTCGCTGATGCGTTGTTTTCTCCCCCCCCCCTCTTGGCTTCTATTTGTCCCGAGAGTATTAGATTTTCCGAGCACTCTTTCCTCATTGTGTGCTTTAAAAATTTCAACTGTCTCTTCCTGATGTTAAGTATAAATTTCCTATTTGTTTCCGTTCTCACTAAAACTTTGTTATTGTCCACATTTTCGGTCCATGGTATCCTCACCATCCTTTTGTAGAAACAAATTTCGGTAGATTCATATGCTTCAAGTCTCTTTTTCATCCGCGAGGAGATTGTCCAGCATTCACTGCTATATAGGAGGACAGATATTACGTAACAATTCAATACTCTTTTCTTTGTTTCTAACGAAATTTTTCTCTGTTACCGAGTACTCTGCTTAGCTTTTTGAATTCATCCTTTGCCACCAAATCTCAGTGTCGCACTTTCCGTCTTCTGTTAAAACACTTCCAAGATATTTAAATTTTCAAACTTGTTTGATTTTGGCATCTTCAATTTGTAATATGCATGTTGGTCTCTTTCATTTGCTAACAACCATGCGTACCGTCTTCTTGCAATTAATGGTTAGTCCTTTAATCTCGCCTTCCTTCACTACCTTCTTTTAGTTTTCTTTCTGTGTCCGCTATTAACATCTGCATATCTTATGTTATTAAAATTGTAGCCGCCAATAATGAATCCTTGTTGAACTTCCAATTCCCTCAGAATCACCTAGTTTTATAGGTTGAATAAGTCCGGTGATAAGACACATCCTTGTCTTACACCACTTTCTATGTGTGTATAAATACTGAACTCAATTTCTATCCGCATAAAGGCGGTTTGCTGTCAGTATAGGTTCTGAATTATTATAATATCCTTCTTAAATATTTCAAGTTTACTAAGCCGTTCCAGCAGTTCTTTGTGACATATTTTATCAAATGTGGTTTCCGGCTTTCTTTTTTCCAATCTTCTTTTTTCTTTTCTTTTTCTCAATTGAAGTAGATAGACTAAACTATCGCCCTGTTCACACTCCACCCTCGTCTTTTGAACAGGTAAAGAGGCTCATCCCTTGTTCCCTGTTTAGAATGTGGTCTCCGGCTTTCTCTTTTCCAATCTTTTCACTTTTCTTTTTTTTTTCAATTGGAGTAGATAGACTAAACTATTGCCCGGTTCACACTCCACCCTCGTCTTTTGAACAGGTGAAGAGGCTCATCCCTTGTTCCTTGTTTAGGATGTGGTTACCGGTTTTCTCTTTTCCAATCTTTTTACTCTTAAGTAGCCCCCTGCGCATCAGTGGCGTTACCGCCTTGCTTGAGGTGATATGATTAAAAAAAAAAAAGAAGGTATTTAAAAAAAAAGAAGCTTCATTTCACTGAATCTACATTCAGAAACTTCGGATATTATTAACTCCTGAGAAAAATCATCGAGGCATTCTGTACAGAAAACTGAGAGATTTGAATGCAGTGAAACAGAATTGCGGTTTCTTTTCTGTGTTATGGATTTCCCATTCTTTTTTCAGCTGGACATCACGATCTTAAAGTTACAACAGCTTGGAAAATCTAAAGGAGCAAATTTTCACCTTCAATGTGAGAGAAAAAATAAAACTAAATAAGGAAAACTACCGTATTTTGTGGACGTGGGCAGAGAACTTCCTAAACTGTAATCAACACCCAGAGTCTCATCTCCGATAGAATCAACAACCAGAGTCCCTAACCGATAGAATCAACGGCCAGACCCCTACCCCCGATAGAATCAATGGCCAGAGACCCCTCACCGCTAGAATCAACAACCACGGGTTCCCAACCGATAGAATCAACAACCAGACTCCCCCTAACGATAGCATTTAATTAACTTGTATATTTTCTGTCAATATGCCTCATAAAAGATGAAATAGTTCTTGTCCTAATACTTTTGCACAGTACTGTGTATCTAAACTTATTTATAAATGGAACTTTGTCTGCGTGTGTGTGTGTTTGTGTGTGTGTGTGTCCGTTACATATAGACTCCGAAACGGCTGAACCGATTTTCTTGAAAATTTATACAGTTGTACTATAAGCGTCTGCGAGTGTTCTTAGCTAGGTTTTGTGTCGAGGTACCCCGATAAATATCGAAAATCGATAATCGAAAAAATCGGGTTATAGAAGGAGTGGTCCGATTTTAATCAAATTTGATACACTCATAGACAAAGACATAAGAAATGATATTCAGAAGTTTCAAGGTTGTAGTTCTTACAATAGTGCAGAAAATCGATAATATATATATATATAAAAGGCAAGATGTTTGTGTGTGTGTCTGTTTATCTGCCTGTATGTCTGTATTTTTTCAGCCCTTTTATTTTAGTTTTTGCTTCGGGTTTGGCTCTAAGTAGGTATAATTGCAGTTCTTAGTCTCAGCCACGATACTGTTTACTCAGAGGACTTATTTAGCCTTCAAAATTCAGTTTACGACGAAAAAAACTTATTTGATATCGATACCAGGAAATCAAAATTTGACTTACATCCATTCATATTTCTTTCAGTCTACGGTTTCGCTTTAACTGGAAACTACTATTGCTTTTTAGTCCTTCGTGCCAACATCCAGAGTCTGAGCTCCAGGACCATGGATTAGTTTTAAAGCTTTTATTACACCCGAGCAACGCCGGACTATACTGCTAGTATATATACGACCCCACATTCTGGCACCACTTCGCTGGTTCTGCTGTATCTCATACCTCTCTTTCCTTCGCCCATCTTCTCTTACCTCCTTCTCCCCCTCCATGCATTCTATTACTTCTTCCTCTTTGCTAAACCCTAACGCCGGGTTATCAAAGGCTATATATGACTATACAGTTTACTTTCTATTTTTAAACCTGGCGCCTTCCCCCTGATCCCTTCACATGTCTCTTTTAGTTCTTTCTCTTTCTCTTTCTCTTTCTCTCCCGTTTTCCTCTTTCTGCTCTTTATTTCCTCAATGTCTCTTTTACGACGCCACAATCTACTACCCCCTTACCTCGAACACAAAAATTTACCAATATAAGGAAATAATTTTTCATTTCCCTTTAAAAATAGCGTTTACTATCTGATGAGACTTTGTCCCTTCAATGTCGAAACAAAATGTACACTTTGTAGCAGATTGTAATTTGAAAATGTTCTAAATTATAATTTATAATAAATATTCATAGCTTTATTTCTATATTGATGTTTGTTTATATTCATTCCTTATCCATTTGTATTTCAAACATACGCACCGTAATGGGGGCGCTAGAGGGTGTCGTCAGTGATGTCATCGCGAGGATCACTAGGGGGTTTCGGGTCTTTCAACATCATACCCCACTCACCACGCCGACCCGACCAGAGATGATCAGCCTTCCGGCCCACCCTCGATAAGCGCTTTCAGACACTGGAAAATTACGTTTCTAGGCCCGGTACGAAACCCTGCCAATGCTTCTGATTGGCGACAATCAGAGCCACTTTCCAGATAGACTAAACTATCGTTCGGTTCACACTCCACCCACGTCTATTGAACAGGTGAAGAGGCTCATCCCTTGTTTCCTGTTTAGGATGTGGTTTCCGGTTTTATCTTTTCCAATCTTTTCACTCCTATGTAGCCCCCTGCACATCAATGGCGTTACCGCCTTGCTCGGGGTGATATGATTAAAGAAAAAAAAAAATTTAGAGGCCGAACCGTACATGAGCTCGTCCGAAAATGTGAAACAATTTACCTATTGTACGACTATTTTTTTTAAAAAAAAGGAAAAAAAACTCGACTACGAATTAATCATGATACATTAATTTAAACTTATTTATGCATTTTATCTTATTTACGAGTACTAATAAAATGAAGAGAAATCAGAAATGCAGAATTTCGGGGAATTTTAGCTAACAATTTGTTTTGAAATCCAGGCACTCGCTCTTTTGATCCATAACCAATTAGCTGTTCTTTCCGCTGTTTCGGTTATGGACTTGAGTGCTTTCCCTTTTTTTTACTCCCACTATCGCAATATCTGTTAAGGCTTTGCATAAGGACCTTGTTGCAAATCCTCTAGTCCCCACTTCTATAGGAGTGCAAGCTAGCCCTCCAGCCTTTAACCCTGCAACTCTCCAGCAGTTCGTCGTATTTAACTTCTTCCTTTCATGGGCTTCTTCTGCGTTTTCTTCCCAGGGGACCGTCAGTTCCCACAAGACTATCTTCTTCAAATTATGTGAGAAGAAAACTATATCTGGGCGAAGTTTTGTGATGGCAATTTGCTCTGGGAATTTCAATCTTGAGCCTATGTCGGCCGTTAGTTCCCAGTCTGTTGCAGGAGATAGCAGGTTTGGATTTACCTTTCTATTTCGTGGGATTTTCGCGCCCGCTTTAATAAATTTTATCTGCCTTGTGTCTGGGTTGTAAACATTCTCTTTGATAGCATTTTGAACTATTTTCACGATCTCTTTTAGAATTTCGTCATGGCGCCACCTGTAACGCCCATCAGCTAGTGCAGATTTACAGCTACTCAGGATAGTTTTAAGGTACCTTTGCGCCCACAAAAATGACAATCTGGCGACTGGGTCTTTTATACCATAATTGTAAGTTTGTGGGGCTTGGCAGGGTGTCGTATACTGCCCGAATCAGAAATTTTAATCTGGAGTTACCGTGCCATATTTCGGACCATTTGATCTGGCGTTTTAACATAGAGCTCCATTTGGTCCATGCCCCTTGCTGTCTCAACCCAACTTGGATTGCTATTCGTTTCTCTTCTTCGTCGTTTCTGATTTCTTCCTGCAAAAGATGACTTTTCTTTTTTCCTTGCAGTTTGTCATATTTTACCGAGGGAAAAAAACCCGGGGCCCGCGCGTCCAGTAGCTACGGTCACTAGTATTGCCTTTTCTCGGATTCTTTCTTTTGCTGTATTCAGTTCTTTCGAGGCGTTCCATTTTCTACCTGCATAGACTGATATTCCCGCACCGGCTACTTTGGGATCTTTCGAGCACTCGTACTGGATTGTGGCTCTCACTTTAGCTACTTTAAATTCTTCGTGTAGGCTTTTAAACGGGAGTTTCAGTGCGTTTGTTTTCCCGTATAACGCTGCGCTGCATAGAGATCTTGGCAAACCTAACCACCAGAACATCACATAGTCGTGATGTTATGCTTCGTTCCATTAGTATATATATATATATATATATATATATATATATATATATATATATATATATATTGTTTAATACTTAGTTTTTTTCCTAATAGGGTTAGACCAGTACACGTTTGTATTAAAAATTGTTCGATACAATTATATTGTAGAATTTTTGAATATTTTCCATTTTTAAACAAGTTATTTCACTACCCAGGTTCCTACCATGAGTGGTGTCTTCAAGCGATTTTTAATAAATCTACGATTCAGGCAATAAGCAGCTTATTATTTTCTATTTACTTATTATTAACACTTACTTTGTACATCTTGTTTCTTGTTATACTAATTCACTGTTTTGAACCTACTTTCTGTGTTCCGTGTCTTACTTCCGACCAAACCGGTCACAACAACTTTGAGGCAAAGATTTGCCACAACAAATTGGCGACGAAGATCCACCACCGATCATGAGCCATTCTAAATTTCGTATGTTTGTTTTAATTTCAGACAAAAATAATGACAAAATTGTCAAACATTTGGATATTTTTATTAAGCTTGGTCCGTGTTCTTAAGCTTTCAGCTCTCATCAGCTATCTTCAGAGTGGTTATACGAACATTTAAACAAAGATATTGATCATCAAAGATGATACTCTGTTATGTTGACATAGAAGATTACTATGCGGCGATAACGGTCACGGAATAGCAGACGCAGGTCGTTAAATTCATGATGACCGAAATATTAACAACAGAACTATATGAGTAGATGCAATGTGATGTGTTTTGACGAGTTTGAAATTAAATTTTTTTTAGTATGGGTTGCTTTGTTTTAATGAAGACGACCTCCGGTATCTGAAGTTTATTTTTACTGTGTGTATATGTGAGTATTGTTGAGTTATCAACTGAATTCGACGCAAGGGTTGAATTGTCCTCGCGCTGAGTAGGCTGCTGGTGAGTTTTTCTGGAGTTTTGTCACGGAGATGAGTTGGCCGGTGTTGCGTCGGCGGTGATCAGTTGTCCTACTCCGGAAATTTACTACTTAAATGGGTGAAAAAAAAAAAAGAAAAAAAAAAGAAAGAAAAAACAACTATATTCTCTCACAAACACATCTAAAATAGAACATACATACGTATCAGATAATTATATAAGAAACAAGCCCATATATTTATTAAATTAAAAATATATTCATATTTATATAAACCTGTAGTGAGTCCCCCCCCCAAAAAAAAAACCAGAATAAATTAAAAATAAAATATATAAGCAAAACATTATATATATATATATATATATATATATATATATATATATATATATATATCACTGACGACCAAATAGAATTCTTGAACATCGCCCCGAATTGCCACCTACAGCCTTGATATAACCCCTTTCAGCAGAAAACTGAAATAAAAATACTGTACCAATCTATCCAACAGTTAAAAACGCAATATATATATATATATATATATATATATATATATATATATATATATGCAACAGTCTTTGATTTTATTACAGAGGATATATATATATATATTCTTCACTACTCGACGGCATCATTTTTGATAAATAAATAAATAACAATGCACTGTTAAAGAGCAAACACGCCGCAAAAGCTTTCATAACTGGTAGTAAAGTTTAAAAACTGGTAGTAAATAGAATGAACTAACCGATGCTGCGTCAATATTGTCTTTCTCATCAAGAGTGTGACAGGAAAAAAATATATATATAATAAATTCAGGCGATGTTTGGTAAATAATTCCAACACCAGACCCTCGACAAAAACGGCGAAGCCCGAACTGTGGTCCTTGACATCTCCAAAGCGTTTGACAGAGTCTGGCATGCTGGCCTTCTATTTAAGTTGCACAGCTATGGTATAACTGGACAATTGTTTGACCTAATCCAGTCCTTCCTTTCAAACTGTACAATGAGGGTGGTATTGAACGGACAAGCCTCCCAATACTATCACATGAATGTGGGTACCCCCGAGGCTTTATTCTAGGTCCATACGCTTTTCCTTATCTATATTAACGATCTCCCTGATGTAATAAGACCCCAAGTGGGCATATATGCTGACGACACTACGGCTTACTCTTGTCTCGATCAAAAATCTACCGAGGCTGACAAAGCAAACCTCGCTACTGAACTTGAAAAGGACCTCCAATCCATGGTGAACTGGGGTAAGAAATTTTAATGCTTCCAAAACGAAGCTGCTATCTAATAACCACCACAGACAATCGTTCCTTCGGCCCATTAACATAGATCAGGCTTCTCTCCCTGATAGCGAAACACTGCGCCTCCTCGTGTTACCTCTCACACCAGACCTCAAGTGGAATAACTATATAGAATCCATAGCTACATCCGCTGCTAAGAAAGTCGGTTATCTGTGTAGGGCCAGGAAGTTTTTCCCGTCTCAAACAATACTGCACATATACAAGTCTACCATCCGCCCGTGCATTAAGTATTGCTGTCATATCTGGCCCGGTGCTCCTGCTCTCCATTTAGGTGTAATCCACCCCATTCTCATCAGTACTCTATTCCCTCTCTTACGCTCTTCCTGACACCCCTGCAACCTCTCACTCCTCATAACATTTCTCCTCGTCCACCCCACTCTCATCAGTACTCTCTTTACTCTCCTACTCTCTTCCTGACACCCCCCTGCAACCTCTCACTCCTCATAACATTTCTCCTCGTCCACCCCACTCTTATCAGTACTCTCTTTACTCTCCTACTCTCTTCCTGACACCCCCTGCAACCTCTCACTCCTCATAACATTTCTCCTCGTCCACCCCACTCTCATCAGTACTCTCTTTACTCTCCTACTCTCTTCCTGACACCCCCTGCAACCTCTCACTCCTCATAACATTTCTCCTCGTCCACCCCACTCTCATTAGTACTCTATTCCCTCTCTTACGCTCTTCCTGACACCCCCTGCAACCTCTCACTCCTCATAACATTTCTCCTCGTCCACCCCACTCTCATCAGTACTCTCTTTACTCTCCTACTCTCTTCCTGACACCCCCTGCAACCTCTCACTCCTCATAACATTTCTCCTC
>JBBBDQ010000322.1:230000-262500 GCA_037127315.1 Ascarosepion bandense | reverse complement strand
ATTGTGTCGGAAAAAAATTCCCACAGTGATTTTGATTAACTACTGACTTCTTTATTACTGCAGTATTTATGACATGCCATTGTATTTTAAATAAAGTTTTCGTTTTTATAGTAATTGTTTTTATTTTGCCAGCATTTATGACAGAGTTGTCCAAACTTTGTCAAAGGGAACCGTACAATTGTCAACCCTCTTCTGTGTCGTATCACAAATAGAACACAAGATTCACAGCGACAATATAAATAACAAGCATGTATGCATATTAAATTTGTACATTTATTTGCTTATTAGAAACATTTTGTGAACAGACAACAAGAAAAGTTTGAGAAAAGAATTTAATATTTAATAAATTTGCTACTATTTATGATGGAATCTGTCTCTCTGATTGGCACCCTCCCCACACAAAAATAGCAATAATCAGAAAACAAAAATTAAACAAATCCCAATTGTATTTACTAATATTTCTGAGATGAGGTAGTATTTATACAATTTACATTATTCGGATAATTGTCCTCATCTTTGTTGCCATTTGCATGACGTTTCAGCTGGTGGATATAGACGTTGGTTAGTTCGGTGACTTGACCAAAAGAGTTGTGAGTTCAATACCAGGCAGGCTACAGCGATGGTGAACAAGTAACTTAGAGAGTCCGGTTAGAGGGAGATAACTCATGACTACCAAAAGAGGCTTCACGCAAGGAATGAGAATGATATATCCCAGTGATTGTCATAAAGGGTTTGGTTCGAAATTCCTAGCACCTGAAGAAGGCCGGAGTGTACAACGGTCGAAACGTCGTAGAAATGGCAATAAAAATGAGGACAATAGTTTGAATAATGTAAATAGTGTAAATCCCCATTGGTCAGAATTACTACATAGAATTGAATAAAATTTGGGTAAGTACAAATATTGTCTACAATTATTACAATCATACAAAAGTAGAATCTATGTCAGAATGCGACTCGAGAAATCATCGCGCTCGGCTTGGTCCATGAGAGAGAAAGTCTGGTGTCATGGGGGCTCGAAAGTTACTATGGCCACAGAGTATACATCACAAGTGAGATTTTGTGCAACTGAGAAAATAATATTTTGCAATAAGAAATTCTAGATAAATCACGTGAGACGTGTTTATCTTTAGCTTGAGTAGACAAAGGAACCTAGATCCCTACGTCAGTTTTAAACGGTGCCAATGACTAGGCAGCGACATCAGCAGTGTGGGACGTAGCAATAACGCGATATATAACTATATATATATATATATAAGATTTTAGATTATTACAATGGGTAGTACATATTTCACCGCGTCCTGATGTTATTATCGCGGCTCGTCAGACCCAACAGGACGCGGCGATATATGTATTACCCATTGTAATGATCTAAAATCTTTTATAAATTATATTACTCTGTTAAATTAAATAAATGAATTTAACATTGAGCCCTCTTGAGTTCGTCTCTATCGGAACTTACCTGGATTGTATACCAAGTGTGCTATGTTATATATATATATATATATATATATATATATATATATATATATATATATATAGTCATCCGCAGACAGATCTGTTTCGCTGTATCACAACTCATCAGTACGGTTAGACTCCGATTGCTTTTAACCCAGGATTGAAACTCGACCGAATTGGCGTCAGTCGGAGATTCTACTTCTGAGCTATGGGCGCTCGGTAGAAGAAGGCAGACTTCTTAGCGCGTATATTATCATTATACAAGCCCAATAGCTGAGAGTGTTCTAATTCATTGCTGAATGAACGATGCGTATTTGCTAGAGTAGCTACTGTTTTGTTTTTATCATGTAGAAAGTAAATTACAAGAGAACTAGGGCTCGTTTTTAAATATTTTTGGTTCACGTCTTTGTTCGTGTTTTGAATGGGTTTTGTTATTATGTGCAACCGACATTTTTAAATAGGTATTTATAAAAATTATGTTTCCTGTACTCTTGCTGGCCGAATAAAATTGCCAGGCGAGCCTCACTCAACCCCTGCGGGCCGTCGTTCTCCCACCCCTGATTTAGGACTTCATTTTTTTTTTTAAATAATCGTTTGTTAACGGCTGTGTGTTTTTTCCCCGTTTCCTTTTTGTTTTACATTTTGGATTTTCGTCGGCACGTTTTAAGTCACGGACGTATGGTACAGGATCTGGCCCACCAGATCCACATGCCGTTCACGTCCCCCCGAGGTGGAAATGCATGGACACTTGCGACTGCTCTTCAGGGCTTGCAGAATGGTCCGTCTCAGGCTCTCTAGCCAGGATAATTGATATGTGTGTGTGTGGGTGGTAGATTTTGGGCTAGACAACATTCGCTTACGAGTTTGTTCTGTGGCTGACAGACTTCGAGACCTTTTTCTAATTTTAATAATCCTGACCCTTTTCAAACATGATGTTCCTGAGTTCCTGAAATAGGGTGTCTACTTGGGCTGTTCTGAAAGAACACATCCGTTGCGAAGATGGTGCAGCATGGGCGAGGACACTTGTTGGCTGAGGATTGGTTCCGTCATGGTATGTTTTCCCGAGACGACTCTTCATGTAGCGTAGGAGCTGGGATGGATTTCGATCGTCTTTAGTGACATAGTTAAAAAGTTCCGAATGACCGGCACGTCATGAGACAAGAATATGTTTCGTGCATCCGTTAACTCCCGTTATGCGTATTTTCATATCCGTGATTACCCAATTGTAATAAGCTAAAATCTTTTATAAATTATATTACTCTGTTAAATTAAATAAATGAATTTAACATTGAGTTCTCTTGAGTTTGTCTTTATCGGAATTTACCTGGATTGTATACTAAGTGTGCTATATATATATATATATATATCCGAGTGAGTACAGAACGAAGAAAAAATTTTTTACAACATCCAAAACATTAATTTAAAACAGTGCTCGATATATAATATATAGAGCTGTGAATATTTATTATAAATTATATTTTAGAACATGTACAGAATTTTTTTTTATATATCCACTACAAATGGTACATTTTTTTCGACATTAAAACATTTTTACATTGATTTTCTTTGAAGAATTTTCCAAAGTTTTCTTTTTTTAATTAAAAAAAAATTGTATTAAAAAAATACCAGAAAATGTTTTTATAAGAATAAAAAAACATATTAAAATACATTATTTTCGACAGTGTAATCTTTTTTCCTGTTTGTGTGTTGTGGTGCAGTGGATATCGGCTCGGAACGAGAAATCGGGGAGCCGAGTTCGAATTCCAGTTGAATTCATTGCATTCAATTACGCGCAAATACCCCTCGGAAAGGTATTAATCCGTCTCTTCTTCCTCCATATGTGGAATTAAATAGCAGATCAGTAGGGTTCTATGGTCTTGGTTAGCAAACAGTCAGAAAGTAATGACAACAAGAAAATCTTCTGCCCAGTCACTCATATCTCTTTTGAGACATGATCACCCAAGCGTGTATCACGTATGACACTTGGAGGAAAGTCATGAGAAAAAGTGACAGGTTACAGGGGGTGTCCGGAAGTGGATAAGAGAAGGATAACAATATTGATGAGAGTGGAGTGGACGGAGAAAGGAGCATGAGAAAGAGGATGCAGGTTAGTGAGATAGGAGATGATGACTAATGACTTTACATTTAAATTCTTGGAGATTGTAGCTGTCGGGGAAGCAAGTAAATGGAAGGGAATTCCACAGGCGAGAAGTGCGAAAAAAGAAGCTGTTGGAGTAGAATTTGCTTTTACATTTTATTGGTTTTACAGTAAAAGGTGGGACCTAGTTGCTAATCTTGTGGCTCGAGTAAATTCATACATAGGGGGCACCAGTGAACTTTGTAGAAAAGACACAGGGAAGCCACATTGTGCTGGTAAGGAAGTGACTGTATCCTAGCTGCCAGTCAGGATCGATCTCATTACAGATTCTCCGTTGGATTTTGCCAAGGACCTCCAGGTGGATAGCTGTTCTTAAAGAATGAAACTACAGAAGGGGATTTTCAACAAGCATGAAAACAAGAAGCTGTAATGTATCTATTGCAAGATTTAAAGAGAACAGGCGGCAGTTCAGGAGTATATTTCTAGGACTATTGCGGGAATACTACCAAGTTCGCATGCTTGGTGAGTATCCAGTTTAGACATGATAGCAAAAACGATGGACGAAGTTATTTGCATATTAGTCAATAGAGACTCTGCTCTAAACGAAATGTCTGACAAAGGTACTCTACATGAGTCAAGGGTAGAATTGGAAGAGAATTTACGAACAAAACATTCTGCTTTATCAGTAGAAGACATTAACACCTCAAATTGAATAAAGAGAGGAGCGATAGAAGACATTCTTATTTAACACATTACATAGTCGCCTGTAGTCACGTGAGCCAATTTTATTGCAGGTAATAGAGTAGTTCATTCCAATCAGCAAGCAAAGGCTTAGCCTCTTTGAGGGTAAGTTTACAATTATTTTAAACACTCACAGATAGGCGTTTGTTGTGATTAGAATTATTACGCTGGTACAACCGGAGAAAGTGATTCCTATGGGCTTAGCGGCTAAAAAGGCTACCAAGTAAAAAATTATGGTTTTATCTGATATTTGGGAGAAGGTATAAAAACATCACTGCCAGCTTTAACTAAAAAAGAAAGCTCTGTAGCTCAATTCTCTATAGGATAGTTAAGACAATATTTACATTATTCGGACTATTGTCCTCATCTTTGTTGCCATTTGTACGACGTTTCGGCTGTTGTATACTCCGGCCTTCTTCAGGTGCTAGAAATTTCGAACCGAGCCCTTTATTACAATCACTGGTGTATATCATCTCCATTCCTTGCTTGGAGTCTCTTCTGGCAGACATGAGTTATCTCCCTCTTAACTTATAAGTTACTTGTTCACCACTGCTATATTGAACTCACAACTCTTTGGGTCAAGTCACAGGAACTAACCAACGTCTATCCACTAGGCCATGTGTCCTTAAGGAATGAGAATGATATAGCCCAGTGATTGTAATAAAGTGCTCGGTTCGAAATTCTTAGCACCTGAAGAATGCCGGAGCGTACAACGACCGAAACGTTGTACAAATGGCAACAATGATAATAGTCTGAATAATGTACCTTATCTCAGAAATATAGACAAATACTAAAGAATAGTTAAGAATATCAATCCAAGTGGCGCCCCAACATAAAGTTGTAGTGGATAAAAAATTAAGAATTAAAATCAACTCTCTTCTTCTCTTTTACAAAAATTCACAATGACGTGTGAAATCCTGGGTTTTACCAAACGGAAAAAGGATTGACCATGTGCTTAAAGAAAAAGTCGAAACCAGATTTCGCAAATAGGTGTTAAATTGCTTTTTGACCAATGCAAGCGACTTGCAAGACCAAAAAGGACTTCGCGAGTAAGTGTGAAAAATCTAGATTACAATAAAAGGACTTGATCAGTTTCAGTGAGTCAGATGGAAGCAGCGAGAAAGACAACACTAAAATGTAACTTCAACTTCAAATCGACCCGGAGATAAAGTCAGGTCGCACTTTGTTCTCTACTGATTCCTTTTACTTCTTTTTCTTCATCCAAAGACATTCCTACTGAATACACACATACGTATGTACGCATATACTCTTTCAACAATTACTACTACAAACATTTTCTACTAATCTTGATACCCATAACTTTATACTTGAACACGAACTCTACCCTTAACTTTCTAATTGTACAACTTGTGTTATTCTTTCCTTTTAATAAATCTCTATTTTTAAAACGAAAAATCTATATTTTATTCTTACATTATTCCACATATTCCAACCTGCCGACAACCAACCAACCTTCTGATGAATTCTTCTGATAATAATTCTGCATAAAACTTATAAGCTGTAGGGAGTTCGGTTAAGTCTAACACAAGGCCGAAGCAAAGAAACATTAACCAGCTCCCTATAGTTGCAAAGTCACGGAATAAATCCCAAAAAGTACGCTGGTAAGAGAAAAAAGTCTTGTGAATAGAAGGTTCCTTTTTAATAGACGACTCAAAATAAATATCAATACGTATTGCCAAGAGGACTGTGTTGTGATTCTCTACAAAGAGAGTTACCAGAACAATTCAGGTAAAGATTATTAAACAGATTTATTAGGGAAACCAGTAGGGAAATCTACTTTTTGACTAAGAGACAGAGCAATGGAACACTTGAAAATCTGAATACCAGCAACATCAGATAAAAATCAGCAGGAAGAAATTATCATATATCATTTTGCGTTTGAATGCTTAAGCCACTTGACGTAATGACCATTAAAATTACCAAACACAAAAATAGGAGAGTCGTTCGAAAAGTTCTAAGCCACGTCCTTAAAGAAAAACTACAGCTGAACATTTTGTTGTGACAACACACTACCACTTCTTATAAAATTAGAAAACCTAATTTAAATTTCTGTCTTAATTTCTGTGCCCAGTTGAGGCCCATACAAAGTTGAGAAGTGTGCAGCGAATCTAAACTAAAGAAGTGGCCCGAGCAGTCATATGGTATCTGCAATGAAAGGTATAACACCCAAGGAAATCCATGAGGATATTATGATACAGACACTTGCTGACTCCAATTCCTATGCAATTGTGGGCTTCGGAATTCAAGCGAGGCAGGAACAGTACAGATGACCCTCGGTCAGGTCGTCTAAAAACCTTAACCACTGATGAACAGTACTGTCCACCTGACAGCTAAGCGCATAGGCATTAGTTCTGGTTCGATCCATACTGTTTTAGCTGAGATTTTGGGGATAAACAAGCCGTCTGCAAGATGAGTTCCCAAGAATACAGACACCAGAGTAGAATCTGAAAATTGGTTGACATTTTCAGGACAGTTCTGATTTGTTTCCAGGATGACCTTAAGAATTTTCATCACAGATTAGTAACTCAAAATGAAATCTAGGTTCACCACTTCGAACCTGACTCAAATATTCTAAACAAACAATGGAAACACTCTGGTTTGCTACCCTTGAAGAAGTTCAACCAGGCCAGCGTTAGTAAGCTAATGGCTTCTGTTTTTTTTTTTGTTTTGTTTTTTATTCTTAAGGTATAATTATGATAGACTACTTTGAATAAGAAAAAACATTAATGGACATACGTACACACTCACACACACTTATCTCTAAGCTTCAACATAATTTATAACAGAACACACACACACACACACACACACACACACACACACACATATATATATATATATATTTACACACACACTCCTACATACTATAAACTGGAACACATACACACATACATATATATATATTTCACGCACATTCCAACACACACACACACACACACACACACACACACACACACACACACACACACACACACACATGTATCTATATACGCACACACACATGGACACATATTACCGAGAAAAGGTATGTAGGTATATATATATATATATATATATATAATGAACGCAGAAGAAAAAAATAAAAAAAACACA
This sequence comes from Ascarosepion bandense, assembly GCA_037127315.1. Lineage (NCBI taxonomy): Eukaryota > Metazoa > Mollusca > Cephalopoda > Sepiida > Sepiidae > Ascarosepion > Ascarosepion bandense. The sequence continues at coordinate 255,092 of JBBBDQ010000322.1, read as the reverse complement.
AGACGTATACGCACATAAACACATTCACGCACAGCGCACACACGAGAACACACGAGAACGAATACAGGATGGAAAAAATGTAGTAATAAACTCGCCCCCAATTAAAGCAGATAGATATAACACCAAGTCATAAAACGACGCCCACTACCACTCTGGCAAAGGTCATACTACCGGTCATGTCAACGCATACTTATATAAATCATAAATAAAAGCATACAGATATCATCAGATCGTAAAATGCCGCCAACTGTCAATCACACATATATATATATACCATAAACACACGCACACATACATGTTCTAACATACTTACACACACATACATGCACACAATTAACGGCAGCTGTAGCAGTGAAGGATGACCATTCGTTAAAAGGCACGGTTCACGGACGAGCGCAGAAAATCAAGCTCTCCTATCATTCTGAAGATGAGATTTTGATCTCGAAATATTAATGAATAATAAATAGATAATACCTAACACCTACTTTACCTTTCTTTATTTTACTAAACGCATTGTGATAGCCTTCAAGACCTAACTATACACATATTAATGGACAATACTATGTATCAGAATTAAGACAACTGAAAGAAGCAATCTAGTCAAAATGCCGTGGGAAGGTAAGGGCAGGTGTGCTCTTGCTCCAGGATAACGCGCTCGTTCGCACTGTTCAGGTTACAGTAGCTGAAGCAGCCATACTCCCTACTCATTAAACTTAGCTCCATCTGACTTTTTCCTGTTTCCTAAACTCAAATCCCACCAGCGTGGTCGTCATTTTGGAAACAATGATGTGATCATATGTGCTGTGGAGGAATTTGGAGTACCAGGACGCCACATTCTTCTGTGATGGGAGTGTAATGCTTAAGCATCGTTGAACCAAGTGCATTCATGTCAAGGGGTGCCATATTGAAAAATAGTAAAAAAAAAACTGTCATTTAAAAAGTTCTAAGCCTAACTAAGGTGTCTCCAACACCTTGGTTAGGCTTAGAACTTTTAAATGACCCTCTGATATAACTCGCTTTGTAGCGCTTATAATATTTAGCCTTACATAGACTACTCGTCGTGACGCCTTACATGTAGCCTTACATAGACTACTCGTCGTGACGCCTGCTCTGACTCCAAGGAATTCATTTTCTAATCGCCGCTCAGATGTGTCACAAGGGCGAAACCATGGGGGTAGCCACTGAAGATCGAACTCACTCCTCAGTTGTAATAGGTTCTAGCGAGACAAGCTTGTTAACCATTACATCATTTCGCAGTGCCCCTAACTCCAACGAGTTCTTTTTAGACTCACAGGAGTTCTTTATTCAAGTGTCTAGACTAGTTCATTTGTGTCACCGGCCGGGGGTGTTATTTACTCCAGAACATCCTCATATACGCAGATTGATGTAAGGAAAAAATGTTTAAAGACAAAATAAACGTCCCTTTATAATTTCTTGGTTTGTTAATAAATCATGTTCAGTGTTGCTCTGCTTCGAGTTTCCCTATTGAGCATATTCTTTACGAAATTGTTCTCGCATCAATCCTATATGGTTGCGAAAGGTGAACTCTGTACCGAACATGTTAAACAATTCTGAAATTCTTTTTTCTGAAATTTTTTTTACCTTCCATCAACATGGTACCTTCTTGGACTGACTTTTTCCGCTGATATTTTTTTTTATAATCATTTCGCCCTAATCAAAGCAGGACTGCCATTGGGGGGTACAGCGAGAGAAAAAAGCAGGGTACGGGGGATGTCGAAGAAAGAATAGGAAGTTGATGGGATTTTGGGAGGTGGATGTAATTTGGGAAGGTAGAAGATGACAATTGACGTTGCATTTAAACTTTTGGAGATTGTAGCTATCGGGGAAGCGACTATACAGGAAGGAGCTTCAGGGGCGGGAAGTGCGAGAAAGAAAGAAAAAAAATTATTCGTCTTTAAAAAATTCTCTAAAGAAGCTTGTTAAAGTGAAACATGTTAAATTAGAAACACTTCTTTTTCTTAACTGTTCTTTACTTATTCTATTCATCAAGTGTTTGTTTAAAGTGATGCTTTTAGCATCCTTTAAAAAAAATTGAGTGGTTTATTTCACACAGATCAAAAGTTATGGCATTTCGAAAGTCGACAAACTTTGAACACGATTTTCTCGTTTTTTTATTTTGCGGTGGAAAGCATTTTCTAATCCCAAACGCCTCAATTATTGTGAGAATTTGAAAACAAATAAACTTTAATTGTCATGAATGGACGTATCTATGAAGAATTAATGGATTCCTTTTTAAGCCGACATTTTTATTGCTTCAAACGTTATTATAGTGGATACTTCGTGTTTGAAATAGACCCTAGAAAAGGATGCTCTTTAATTTATCGAAAATAAAAACTTGTTTGTTGTGATGTTCTTTGTGGTTGAGTAGTAAAAGAAAACCGGACGAAACGGTAGTTTCAGCTAGAAAAGAGGACGCAGGTTCGATTCCTGTCGAGGAACGCATTTTCTTTAATAAGATTTCTCGAGTGCAAAAATAAATAAAAATGGGGCGTCTATTTAAAATACGAAGTATCCACTATATGTGAGTTTACAATACATACAGGCAGAACAATCAAAGCTAATCGCCCGGACATCGTGATCAAAAACCATAAAAAACAGAATGTGCTTTCTTATTGACATGGCGGTCTCTGCAGATTGTAATGCATCTTTGAAGATCTTCCAAGATAGGACCTGTAAAAATTTTATGGGTCTTTACTTTACAATACATACAGGCAGAACAATCAAAGCTAATCGCCCAGATATCGTGATCAAAACCATAGAAACAGAATATGTTTTCTTATTGACATGGCAGTCTCTGAAGTTTGTAATGCATCTTTGAAGATCTTCAAAAAAAAAAAAAAAATCAAAATAGAAGGATCTTGAAGTGGAAATCTCAAAAATGTGGCACATGAGGACATCAGTAATTCCAGTTGTTGTTGGAGCACTCGGGTTGATTGGAAAAGGTTCCAATAGACATTCAAATGATTCCGGGTACCACATGCCGTAAAAAAATAAAATACAAAATATTCTACTCTTAAGTAAATCTCACACATTATGAATAGCCTTATCTATGTATGTGATCATATTTTTTTTTTCAAAAATGATCAATGAAAAATGTGATGAAGCCATTTCTGACTGTAGGTCTCTGTTAGGATCCGCAATAATTTGTGTATACAACAGATATCAAAAGAAATAATGATAATAATAATAATAATAATAATAATAATAATAATAATAATAATAATAATAATAATTAAATTCACAGAACAGAGTTATGGCCATTAATAGCCTTGCAATCCCAGTTGTCCAATATAGCTTTAACATCTTAAACTGGACTCTAAACGACATCAGGCGAATGGATGCTAAAACAAGAAAGCTTTTTTCTAAGCATAAGATGCATCATTCAAAGGCTGATGTAGACCGTCTATACATACCCCGTAAAGAAGGTGGAAGAGGTCTTATTCAGCTGGAATTGTCATACAAGACAACAACTATTGGCTTACTAACATACATAGAAACAACAAAGGATTGGATGTTACAATTAGTAAGGCAACATGAAGAAAGAAATAAAAAATATTCAATAATAAAAGAAGGCAGTAAATTCAAACAAGATTTACAGTTAGTAGATTCTGTAGAAAAGCAGAACGGAAGTCAAGAGCCGACTATTGCGGCAAAGAATATGAAAATGAAAGCCAAAGATAAAGCTCTTGAACAAATGAAACAGCGCTGGCAAGACAAACCTCTGCATGGCCAATATCCAGTACGTGCCAATAAATCCAATGTTGACAAAGTTAATACTCATCGATGGTTACGTGCATCTGGATTAAAGTCCGAAACTGAAGGCTTTATTCTTGCAGCACAAGACCAAAGTCTTTTCAGGAGAAACTTTCCAGGCAAATATTATGCATAATAATATGGATCCAAAATGCAGGTTTTGTGATAAACACCAAGAAACAATAGACCACCTAATCTCAGGCTGTTCTGTGCTTGCCCCAAATGAATATAAAAATCGCCACGATAGAGTTGGGCAATATTTACATTGGGCAATATGCAAACATTATGGAAAAGCTGTAAACAAACACTGGTATGAACATCAACCAGCACCGGTTACAGAAATAGAAGATGTAACCATTCTATGGGATTACACCATCTACACAGACAGAAAAATTGAAGCAAACAGGCCAGACATTATTGTTAAAAACCAGAAGGAGAAAACTTGTCTATTAATTGATATGGCTTGTCCAGCGGATTGTAACATAGCAATCAAGGAATTTGAAAAACTGTCAAAATATAAAGACCTGGAAATTGAAATAGGAAAAATGTGGAAATTGAAAACAAGAGTTGTGCCAGTGATAGTAGGTGCACTTGGAATGATAAAAAATGGAACAAAACAACACATTGAAAGAATCCCTGGAAACCCCAGCTTAAGAGATATACAAAAAATTGTCTTATTAAGTACAGCCCACACACTAAGGAAAACTTTATCTATGTAATGCTGGAGATGATAGGGAAGATAGAAAAACATGAAATGGAGCCATAACAACACGCCACTACCTGCCTTAGGTCTCCCCGCAGACTTGGTTGGTAGTGAGACCAAAGCAGAAATCGAAATATGATGAAAAATGACAACATAATAATAATAATAAGAAAAATAAACCCGAACAGACATGGTCTGGAATTACAAAAGATGATGTTAAATATGCACTAAAAAAAGCACACAATTGGAAATTCCCAGGTATAGATAAAATTCCTAACTTTTGGCTATATTATTTAAATGCAGCACATAAAAAACTAGCCAAAGAATTTCAAGAAATGGTTGACGATCCCACTAAAATTCCTGCATGGATGACCAAAGGAATTACATTTCTTCTACCCAAGAATGGTGACACAAACAACCCGAAAAACTACAGACCAATTACATGTCTTCCGAAAACATATAAACTAGTAACATCTATTTTAACAAAACAGACATATTTATTCTTAGAAAGAAATGACATGATACCGCTTGAACAAAAAGGGTGCAAACGTGGCTGTTATGGTTGTAAAGACCAATTGCTGATTAACAAAATGATCCTGGAAAACTGCTACAGTACAAAGAAAAATCTTAGTACAGCCTGGATAGACTATCGAAAGGCATTCGATAGTGTGCCACATCCCTGGATTTTAAAGACTTTAAATATATACAAGATATCGCCCGTCATCATCAATTTCATCAAACAGTGCATGTCTATATGGAAAACAACACTTTACCTCAATCATATAAATGGAACCTATAAGTCTGATGAAATAAACATCAAAAGAGGTATATTTCAAGGTGATTCTTTGTCTCCCTTACTATTCTGCATATCATTAATAGCACTAACCAGTCAACTTAATAAGACAGAATGTGGTTATAAAATAGGACAAAAGAAAATAAGCCATCTATTTTACATGGATGACTTGAAGTTATATGCTAAGAATGATAATGAACTGGAAGGTCTTCTGCAAACTGTAAAATGCTTCAGCGAAGACATTGGAATGAAATTTAATTTGAATAAATGTGCTAAAGCTACAGTTTTACGTGGATCAATACAAGAAACATCCTCAATTAGCCTAGACCCTGCTGTAACAATAAAAGAATTGAAACCAGAAGAAGCTTATAAATACCTAGGTGTAAATGAGAGCGAAAACATTCACCATAAAAAAATGAAAGAAATAGTGCGTCAAGAGTACTATAGAAGGCTACGAATGATATTAAAAACTGAATTAAATTCACAGAACAGAGTTATGGCCATTAATAGCCTTGCAATCCCAGTTGTCCAATATAGCTTTAACATCTTAAACTGGACTCTAAACGACATCAGGCGAATGGATGCTAAAACAAGAAAGCTTCTTTCTAAGCATAAGATGCATCATCCAAAGGCTGATGTAGATCGTCTATACATACCCCGTAAAGAAGGTGGAAGAGGTCTTATTCAGCTGGAATTGTCATACAAGACAACAACTATTGGCTTACTAACATACATAGAAACAACAAAGGATTGGATGTTACAATTAGTAAGGCAACATGAAGAAAGAAAGAAAAAATATTCAATAATTAAAAGAAGGCAGTAAATACAAACAAGATTTACAGTTAGTAGATTCTGTAGAAAAGCAAAACAGAAGCCAAGAACCAACTCTTGCGGCAAAAAATATGAAAATGAAAGCCAAAGATGAAACAGCGCTGGCAAGACAAACCTCTGCATGGCCAATATCCAGTACGTGCCAATAAACCCAATGTTGACAAAGTTAATACTCATCAATGGTTACGTGCATCTGGATTAAAGTCTGAAACTGAAGGATTTATACTTGCAGCACAAGACCAAAGTCTTTTCACGAGAAACTTTCAGGCAAATATTATGCATAATAATATGGATCCAAAATGCAGGTTTTGTGATAAACACCAAGAAACAATAGACCACCTAATCTCAGGCTGTTCTGTGCTTGCCCCAAACGAATATAAAAATCGCCACGATAGAGTTGGGCAATATTTACATTGGACAATGTGCAAACATTATGGAAAAGCTGTAAACAAACACTGGTATGAACATCATCCAGCACCGGTTACAGAAATAGAAGATGTAACCATTCTATGGGATTACACCATCTACACAGACAGAAAAATCGAAGCAAACAGGCCAGACATTATTGTTAAAAACCAGAAGGAGAAAACTTGTCTATTAATTGATATGGCTTGTCCAGCGGATTGTAACATAGCAATCAAGGAATTTGAAAAACTGTCAAAATATAAAGACCTGGAAATTGAAATAGAAAAAATGTGGAAATTGAAAACAAGAGTTGTGCCAGTGATAGTAGGTGCACTTGGAATGATAAAAAATGGAACAAAACAACACATTGAAAGAATCCCTGGAAACCCCAGCTTAAGAGATATACAAAAAATTGTCTTATTAAGTACAGCCCACACACTAAGGAAAACTTTATCTATGTAATGCTGGGGATGATAGGGAAGATAGAAAAACATGAAATGGAGCCATAACAACACGCCACTACCTGCCTTAGGTCTCCCCGCAGACTTGGTTGGTAGTGAGACCAAAGCAGAAATCGAAATATGATGAAAAATGACATAATAATAATAATAATAATAATAATAATAATAATAATAATAATAATAATAAAGCAAAAAATCCAACTGAAGGCTCAAAGAATAAGACGCTATGAGAAAAGAGCAAGATGTTACAGACAAAACAAGATTTTTCAAACCGATACAAAGAGATTTTACAGGGAAATAGGTAAAAAAAGAATTGAAGTGACAGCCCCACCCCCCGAATGGAAGAAGTTACACCGTTCTAGGAAAAGATATGGGCTTGCCCTAAAGAACATAGCAATGAAGTACATTGGATTGCACAAGAGATAGAACGAATGAAAAATAAACCAGAACAGACATGGGCTGGAATTACAGAAGACGATGTTAAATTTGCACTAAAAAAAGCACACAATTGGAAATTCCCAGGTATAGATAAAATTCCTAACTTTTGGCTATATTATTTAAATACAGCACATAAAAAACTAGCCAAAGAACTTCAAGAAATGGTTGACGATCCCACTAAAATTCCTGCATGGATGACCAAAGGAATTACATTTCTTCTACCCAAGAATGGTGACACAAACAACCCGAAAAACTACAGACCAATTACATGTCTTCCGAAAACATATAAACTAGTAACATCTATTTTAACAAAACAGACATATTTATTCTTAGAAAGAAATGACATGATACCAATTGAACAAAAAGGGTGCAAACGTGGCTGTTATGGATGTAAAGACCAATTGCTTATTAACAAAATGATCCTGGAAAACTGCTACAGTACAAAGAAAAATCTTAGTACTGCCTGGATAGAATATCGAAAGGCATTCGATAGTGTGCCACATCCCTGGATTTTAAAGACTTTAAATATATACAAGATATCGCCCGTCATCATCAATTTCATCAAACAGTGCATGTCTATATGGAAAACAACACTTTACCTCAATCATATAAATGGAACCTATAAGTCTGATGAAATAAGCATCAAAAGAGGTATATTTCAAGGTGATTCTTTGTCTCCCTTACTATTCTGCATATCATTAATAGCACTAACCAGTCAACTTAATAAGACAGAATGTGGTTATAAAATAGGCCAAAAGAAAATAAGCCATCTATTTTACATGGATGACTTAAAGTTATATGCTAAGAATGATAATGAGCTGGAAGGTCTTCTGCAAACTGTAAAATGTTTCAGCGAAGACATTGGAATGAAATTCAATTTGAATAAATGTGCTAAACCTACAGTTTTACGTGGATCAATACAAGAAACATCCTCAATTAACTTAGACCCTGCTGTAACAATAAAAGAATTTAAACCAGAAGAAGCTTATAAATATCTAAGTGTAAATGAGAGTGAAAACATTCACCATAAAAAGTGAAATTGAAGACTTTATTCTTGCAGCACGTAACTTTATCAACATTTGATTTATTGGCACGTTCTGGATATTGGCCATGCAGAGGTTTATCTTGCCAGCGTTGTTTCATCTGTCCAAGGCTTTCATTTTCATATATTTTGCCGCAATAATTGGTTCTTGGCTTCTGTTTTGCTTTTCTACAAAACCTACTAAATGTAAATCTTGTTTGTATTTACTGCTTTCTTTTATTATTGAATATTTTTTCTTTCTGTTTTCATGTTGTTTAACTAATTGTATCATCCAGTCTTTTGTTGTTTCTATGTATGTTAGTAAGCCAATAGTTGTTGTCTTGTATGACAATTCTAGCTGAATAAGACCTCTTCCACCTTCTTTACAGACCTTCTATAGACGGTCTATATCAGCCTTTGGATGATGCAATTTATGCTTAGAAAGAAGCTTTCTTGTTTTAAAATCCATTTGCCTGATGTCGTTTAGAGTCCAGTTTAAGATGTTGAAACTATATTGGACAACTGGTATTGCAAGACTATTAATAGCAATAATTTTGTTCTGAGAATTCAATTCAGTTTTTAATATCAGTCGTAGCTTTCTATAGTACTCTTTACGCACTATTTCTTTCATTTTTTATGGTGAATGTTTTCACTCTCATTTACACTTAGGTATTTATAAGCTTCTTCTGGCTTTAATTCTTTTATAGTTACAACAGGGTCTAAGCTAATTGAGGATGTTTGTTTTAGAGATCCACGTAAAACTGTAGGTTTAGCACATTTATTCAAATTGAATTTCATTCCAATGTCTTCGCTGAAACATTTTACAGTTTGCAGAAGACCTTCCAGTTCGTTATCATTCTTAGCATACAACTTTAAGTCATCCATGTTTGGGCTATTTTATAACCACATTCTGTCTTGTTAATTTGACTGGTTAGTGCTATTAATGATATGCAGAATAGTAAAGGAGACAAAGAGTTACCCTGAAATATTGATGTTTATTTCACCAGACTTATAGGTTCCATTTATATGATTGAGGTAAAGTGTTGTTTGCCATATCGACATGCATTGTTTGATGAAATTGACGATGACGGGCGATATCTTGTATATATTTAAAGTCTTTAAGATAAAGGAATGTGGTCCACTATCGAATGCCTTTCGATAATCTATCCAGGCAGTACTAAGATTTTTCTTTGAATTGTAGCAGTTTTCCAGGATCATTTTGTTAATAAGCAATTGGTCTTTACATCCGTAACAGCCACGTTTACACCCTTTATTATTATTATTATTATTATTATGTCATTTTTCATCATATTTCGATTTCTGCTTTGGTCTCACTACCAACCAAGTCTGCGGGGAGACCTAAGGCAGGTAGTGGCGTGTTGTTATGGCTCCATTTCATGTTTTTCTATCTTCCCTATCATCCCCAGCATTACATAGATAAAGTTTTCCTTAGTGTGTGGGCTGTACTTAATAAGACAATTTTTTGTATATCTCTTAAGCTGGGGTTTCCAGGGATTCTTTCAATGTGTTGTTTTGTTCCATTTTTTATCATTCCAAGTGCACCTACTATCACTGGCACAACTCTTGTTTTCAATTTCCACATTTTTTCTATTTCAATTTCCAGGTCTTTATATTTTGACAGTTTTTCAAATTCCTTGATTGCTATGTTACAATCCGCTGGACAAGCCATATCAATTAATAGACAAGTTTTCTCCTTCTGGTTTTTAACAATAATGTCTGGCCTGTTTGCTTCGATTTTTCTGTCTGTGTAGATGGTGTAATCCCATAGAATGGTTACATCTTCTATTTCTGTAACCGGTGCTGGATGATGTTCATACCAGTGTTTGTTTACAGCTTTTCCATAATGTTTGCACATTGTCCAATGTAAATATTGCCCAACTCTATCGTGGCGATTTTTATATTCGTTTGGGGCAAGCACAGAACAGCCTGAGATTAGGTGGTCTATTGTTTCTTGGTGTTTATCACAAAACCTGCATTTTGGATCCATATTATTATGCATAATATTTGCCTGAAAGTTTCTCGTGAAAAGACTTTGGTCTTGTGCTGCAAGTATAAATCCTTCAGTTTCAGACTTTAATCCAGATGCACGTAACCATTGATGAGTATTAACTTTGTCAACATTGGGTTTATTGGCACGTACTGGATATTGGCCATGCAGAGGTTTGTCTTGCCAGCGCTGTTTCATCTTTGGCTTTCATTTTCATATTTTTTGCCGCAATAGTTGGTTCTTGGCTTCTGTTTTGCTTTTCTACAGAATCTACTAACTGTAAATCTTGTTTGTATTTACTGCCTTCTTTTATTATTGAATATTTTTTCTTTCTTTCTTCATGTTGCCTTACTAATTGTATCATCCAATTATTATTATTATTATTATTATTATTATTATTATTATTATTATTATTATTATAAAGGGAAATCTTACTAAAGACTGTGCCCTCGACACAATCTCGGGCGGCTGTTATTAATTTCATTATTTTACAAGAGCCAGATCAAACTGAAAATGTTGTACTGCTCAGTCCTCACTTTCCAAACTTTTCAAAAGCTTCTACGCGGCCCTGTGGTTGATGAATTATTTTACACCTGACAACCTTAGTTCCTCTAACTCTCTAACCTTACCAGCTAAGACTCGCCATTCCGTCGAACAAAATCACGGGAGGATGATTTTCCGACCATGATAAGAAAATCATAACCTCTTCAAGTCTAGGATTAAGCTTAAACATTATATTTTTATCCGTATAAACTGGATTATTTACTCTTACCCTTCACATAACAACTGCCTCCATTAACACGTCTATCTTGAGTGGCCCTTTAGCCTTGTATGTAATGTGAAAATTAGTCAATAAAAAAAAAAAAACAAAGTTGCAAGTACAACAAAGGTACCTCCACACATTTTCGATACCTAAATTTAAATTGAAACTTTAAAAATAAATAATTTATCTTCAAGCTTTAAAATTAGCTTTAATTGAAAGCCAAGAGATTAAATTTTAATTCCAGAAAGAAAAATACACTGGTGTAATTTAAACCGAAATTATATTGATTTTAATCTAATTTTCTTCTGAATTGAAAAAATAAAATTTAAATTTCCTACCATTTTTGATTGATCGACACATTACGTAAACAGTACGTAAACGGTAGCCAAATTTCTGTTTTAAAAATCTTGCAATAATAAAATATACCTAGCTGACAAGTCATTTAAGTCAATTTTTAAAATTCAAACTTACCTTTATTTGATTTCAATAAAGTAATAATTGTTTACTGCCAGAAATTTACAATAAAAAAACTTTTTAACTCTGTTAACCCTTTTTTTATCTGCGTTATAGGGGCGACAAAAGATACGACAGCTGGAATTTGTCAAGACTGCTAAAAGGGTGGCGACCACACGTACCAAAACTTCAATTAGGTTAAAACATAAAATTTTCAAATTTTAATTTCTTCTTTTTTTGTTTTTAACTAAATATTAAATTTAAAAATGTAAGTTAATATTTTCAGCAATTACATAATATTTTATAGAATTTTAGTTTAGATTTATAGCCAGACATTTGAATATACTTTCTGAATAAATAAAAATTTAAAAATATAAATTTCTTTTAAAATGATTTTAATTTAATAAGAAAGAATGAAATTGAAATAACCGAACTAAGTTATATTATGTTATTTATTAATAAGTTATCATTAAGTTTAAGGCATGGTAAAAACATCTAATTTAATTTTTATGGAAACATGTCATGGCTCTTATGGAACATCGTACTTAATCAAATGGAACATATTTACACACAATTTTTTTGTATTAATTTAAAATATTTCTGCAAAACGATTTTTATTAAACTTTTCAATTTTAGATAGGCAATATAATTATCAGTTCTTAACTAAAAAGTCTACTCGCAATCAATTCTTTGAAGATTTTTAAAATATTCTTAAAATTTTACATATTAAATTATTTAATAATAATAAAAAAAAATGAAAACAATTCCTTTAAAATTTTATTATTAATCGGAAAATGATTTTTCTGAGTATAATGTCCTCAATAGTTATTATTTATTGCAGCATTTAAAAGTTTATCAAATTAAATTATAATCAGAGTTTTATTGCATTTTTTATTTTACTCTTTGGAAAAGGTTTTCGGATAATGATTGCAAACTTAAAATAAAAAAAATAGATCATTTATATTCCCCAGTGAGTCCTGCTTTGAACTAATAAAACAAAGGTTAGCCATTAGTGTAAAAACATTATTGAGATTTCATGGATTTATGTGAAGGTGAGTAACAGAGGTAAAAAAATTTATTTCTCTCAAGATTTTTAAAAAACAATAGTTTAAAAAATAATTTCATTTATTTGTGAACGAGTACTGAAAGTTTCATTAAAATCCGACAATTATTTAAGTTTTGCGAGAATTTCCAAATTAATGTGTTTGTCACCGAAAAAAGTGTATAATGAAATCATCAGGTTTCCATTGTAAAACAGTCGTAACGTTTCTTTAGCCACTAACTCAAATCAAAGCAAAACTTTCTGACAAAATTTCGAAAATGTTAGAAGAGATTAAACAACTTTAGAAAATAATTAATTACTAATTACTTTGATCTTTCCTTTTAATAATAATATAAACATTTTGAAGGAAAAAGTTGTTTTTTTTTTTAAATCTATCTATAAAAAAGTATTCTTAATATTATAGTAACGGAGTTTACAAATATGTTTTTATTTGTTATAAAAATGCAACATTTTCTTTGCGGTTCAAAAATTATTTTCCATTTACCGTAATACTCATTATTCATCGATGCAAGGGAAAAAACTCTTACATTTTATGAACAAAGTTATTTCCCTTCAAATTGTCACTTCTGAAAGTTATCTCCCTTGAAAGATTTTTCCTTAATTATTTCTCAGCTGCATGTATTTATTCTGAAGAGATCCGCAATTATCTATCTATCTATCTATCTATCTATCTATCTATCTATCTATCTATCTATCTATCTCAATCAATTCCTATCTATCTATCTATCTATCTATCTATCTATCTATCTATCTATCTATCTATCTATCATCTATCTCAATCAATTCCTATCTAATCTATCTATCTATCTATCTATCTATCTATCTATCTATCTATCTATCTATCTATCTATCTAATCAATTTCTATCTATCTATCTATCTATCTATCTATCTATCAATCAATTTCTATCTATCTATCTATCTATCTATCTATCTATCTATCTATCTATCAATCAATTCCTATCTATCTATCTATCTATCTATCTATCTATCTATCTATCTATCTCAATCAATTCCTATCTATCTATCTATCTATCATCTATCTATCTATCTATCTATCTATCTATCTATGTTTCAAGAGCTTTAGAAAAACTACAGGAATGCAATATGATGCAATTGCAATACACAGGTGGGTTAAAATGTCTGTAGGCTGAAACATTTGTTAACTGAATTTGTATCCAACATTTTCACTTTATAATATTTGATTTCTGTGACTTTTGCAGCCTGAATGTGTGGGTAGTATGATTGTTATCAGCACTAAAAATGAATCTCTTGCATTCATTCACTTCACACAACTGCCGGGCAATCTATATACATCAGGGCAGACTGGGCTCTGTAATCCTGTTAAGGCAAACACTCTAGGAGAAGGATTACTCTGAATAGAAAACTTGCCTGCAGAGGTACACAGCCTGTTCCACTATTACAGCCGGGGTACATCCACCCATACTACAGTAATGTGTTATGCACTCATGATTGTGATCATGCTTTTAATATCTCCACAGAATTTTGGGTATATACTTAAAAGACTGATTAGAGTCCTGTATATTCCATTTGTCAGTCATTGCTAGTCCCTTCCATGATGTTTGTGACTGTACTATCGTCTGCTATGGCTTACCAGGAAAACTCTCTATTTCATTTATTCATCTGATGTCATAAATGTCAGAAGGTGAAAAAATAAAAACAGTAAAAAATAAATAAGTAAAATGAAAGAAATAAAACAAAAGAAAAAAGTAGAAGAAAATGAAAAAAAAAAGAATGAAAAAAATAATCATGGAAAAAAACAAAATGAAAAATGAAAGAAAGAAAACAAAATTAAAAATGAAAGAAAGAAAATCAAAAGCAAGAGAAACTGAAAGAAAAGAAATTGAAAGAAAAATAAATGAAGAAAAACCAAAGAAACAAGAAAAATTAGAAATAAGAAAAAAATTAAAGAAAGTGAAAGAAAATTAGAAAAATAAAAAAGGCAAAGACAAGAAAATTATATAAAATAATAATAAAAAAAAAGGCAGAAGAAAAAGCGAAAAAAGAAAAACAAGGTGAGGAAGAAAAAACAGATGAAACAAAAAAAGGAGTAAAAATAAACAAAGAAAATGGGTGGAAAACCAAAAGAAGAAAAACAAAAGAAGAAAAACAAGATGAAAGAAGGAAAAAAAAAAAGGTAGCTGAAAAAAAAAGAAAGAAAACAATGAAAGAAAATGGGAAAAACTGAAAGAAGAAAAATAGAAAGAAAAATGAAAGAAAAAACAAAAGAATAAAAGCAGATTGATAAAGAAAAAAGTGAAAGAAAATAATGAATTTAAATAACGTTGGTTGTTTTGTTTTTATGGCATATCAACCTAGGTGGGTCATTTATTGCCAACTAAATTTTTATTTATTTATTGCTGATAATACCTTTTTTTTCTTTCAACAATTTATTGTTGTCTTTTTATAAGTTTTGTGTCTAGTAATACATTTTTCTTTTCGAGTATCAAGATTCATTGGGATTTGTTTTTAAGGGCAGGGTCCCCAAGTTCTACCTTGTTATTTAACCCATAACTGGAGGGAAGGGACGAATTAATACCTTTCCCAAAGGTACCCATGCTTAAGTGAATGCAGGGTATTCAACTGAAATTCAAACTCGGTTCACCGATTTCTCTTTTGAGCCGATACCCACTGCACCACCAAAATGCACATCCGTCACTATACGCTTACAGCACCTGGTATTCCAAAGCAGTCACCGATTTAAGTACTGACCAGGCTCAACGTTGCTTAATTTCGGTGATTGAGTGAGAACAGCTGTAAAGCCTTTAAATAATGAAAGAAAGAAATGAATAAAAACACAAAAACAAAGAAAAAAGCAAGACAGTGAAATTTTAATTCAGGTGTGTTTATTTACAAGGCTATAAAAAGTGTATAATTTATTGCTTCCGATATGTACAACCAAAACTTGTCAAATTCACCCTGACTGATGTTGGTGTGGCATATAAACAAACAAAGGCTGTCAAAATTTCAAGACATTGCTGATCAAAATAACAGGGAAAACATTTTTTATCAGCAGTAGAAAAAAATTTATAAGGGTCATAATAATGATGATAGCAATAAAAATAACGATGAAAAAGACAGAAATAATAAGTAAAAAATGTCATAATTATTGTTTCTGTTAATATATTGTAAAAAAAAGTCAGTTTTATAATTCGTTATATTAACCTTAATATTGTGTTTATAAATAATGATTCCCACTTTTACCAATGATAATTTAATGTGCATTCATATTTAACATGACAACTCAATGATGTTATTATAAAGACGTTATGTCATTGTTTATGGAATAATTAGTAACATGTTATCACAATAAAAAATAATGGTTTTCAAAGATATTTATTAGAATTATTTATGTTATTTCCATGTGGACTATTGTCCTTATCTTAATATTGTTGTTGTTATCAATAAACAACAAAAATAAGGAAAATAATGTAAATAATGCAAATAATAAAAATGTCAGAAATTTGTCAAGAAATTTTTGTAATCATTTAATAATAAAAAGTGCTACATATTAATCAGAATAGAATGAATATCAGTTAATATGAATATATATTATTATAAGATAAAAATTTATAGCAATATTCAGTATTGAGCAAAACTATCCCCAGCACAGCTTATTCTTGGTTCAATTTCTTTTTCTCCTTTACTAAATTTGTTATAATTGATCTATACACCAAGGTATTGGAAGTGTTTACAATTTACCAATACAGCATGTACCCCGAATGCTTTATAATGGATTCAGGGTATATGTCATCACTGCTTTCATTCCAATTCCAAATCATGCTTCCCCCACTTGTCATAGTACGCAGTCTCTTTTTAAAACAAATCATCTTTTTGTCCTTACTAATTCTTTTGGTTCTTCTCTTTTTCCTTTCTTCAATAATTTGCATATTTCTCCCTCTTTTCACTCTCTCCCTCTCTTTCTCTCTCTCTCTCTCTCTCTCTCTATATATATATATATATATATATATATATATAATGTCAAAACCCATCTCTTATCCACGTACGTGACTCCAGTTCTTTCTACATCACCCCATATATCTTATTGTTTTTCTTTCTCTCTACTTTTTGCAACTGTCTTCACACCTGTATTCCCATCCTTCTCATGCCCTTTCTCTGACACCCGCTGTAACTGGTTCGTATTTCTCTTCACTCTTCCCCTATCTGAACTTTTACTCTTTATGTAGCCCCCTGCACATCAGTGATGGTACAGCCTTGCTTTGGGTGAAATGATTATAAATATATATATATATATATAATTCCAGGTGAAGAGGACTCAAGGTTTTACTATTTTGAGTGCCCCGGCATTTAATTATATATATATATATATATATATATATATATATATATTTCTTTTCTTTCTCCCACTCTTTACCCATTTATCTACCTCTCTCTTGCTTTCACTTTTCTCCCTCTATTCTGGTCCCATTATTGCCTTTATTCTTTAGTTTTTATTTCTAAACTGGAATTCCTTTTATGATTAATAGAGGTGGGTGCTATCAATAATTACCCAGTAGTGGGTGTGGAGAGATTAATCGTTGCCCAATCATGGTGGTGGAGAGATTAATCTTTACCAAATGATGAGGATAGAGAGATCAATCATTGCCCAATCATGAACATAGGAGTTGGATGCTTACCTGTCCTTACCTTATGACAAAGTGGGTGCCTATCAATCACTAAAAATATAAATTATTCTGTTAAAGAGGAAAAGAGCTATAAATCATTACTCAATAACAGGGGAGAACTTAACTTATTAAATATTAATAGGGGAGAACTTATTAAATATTAATAGGGGAGAACTTATTAAATATTACTCAGGGTGGTAGAAGTTATCAATCCTTACACTATAGTGGGTGCTATAAATCGTTAACTTGTGCTGTTCGTTGTGGGTGGGGTGGGGGTGTCTATCAATCATTTACAAATGGTAGGACCCATCAGTCATTACTGTGTGTGTGTGAATATATATATATATAGTACTGAGTTGTGATAACACTTAGTGCCAAGATTTTTGCTTTTACTGATAAGAAATATTTTGGCAAGCAGGTTTTTTGTTATAAAGTACTTAATATCATGGTAGAGACAGAGTGTTAATTGAATTATATATATATATATATATATATATATATATATATGTATGTATGTATGTATGTATGTATGTATTGGCCCAGGGGTAGAATCGCTGAGTGACGCCAATTTGGTCGAGTTTCGAGCCTGGGTTAGGGTAGCAATCGGAGTCTAACTGTACTGATGAGCTGTGATACAACGAAACAGATCTGTCTGTGGATGACAATATATATATATATATAGTCATTCGCAGATATATATTACTCTATTAAATAAAATAAATTAATTTAACATTGAGCTCTTTTGAGTTCATCTCTAGTCGAATTTACCTGGATAGTATACCAAGTGTGCTACGTTATATATATATATATATATATATTAAATATTAATATATATATATATATATATATATATATATAGCATAATGATATATACACCAAGGTATTGGAAGTGTTTACAATTTACCAATACAGCATGTACCCCGAATGCTTTATAATGGATTCAGGGTACATGTCATCACTGCTTTCATTCCAATTCCAAATCATGCTTCCCCCACTTGTCATAGTACGCAGTCTCTTTTTAAAACAAATCATCTTTTTGTCCTTACTAATTCTTTTGGTTCTTCTCTTTTTCCTTTCTTCAATAATTTGCATATTTCTCCCTCTTTTCACTCTCTCTCTCTCTCTCTCTCTCTCTCTCTCTCTATATATATATATATATATATATATATATATATAGCATAATGATAATCCACGTATACTGTCTTAATATGTATACGAAAAACTACTAAAAAGTTGTAAGTTACAAATGTATTTTTTGACAGTATTTATTTATTTCTATTATTATATTTGATATTTCAGACTGGCCTTGGCCTTTCATCATGAAAGGCCGGGGTTGGTCTGAAATATCAAATATAATAATAGAAATAAATACAAATACTGTCAAAAAATACATTTGTAACTTACAACTTTTTAGTAGTTTTTCGTATACATATTAAGACAGTATACGTGGATTATCATTATGCTATATATATATATATATATATATATATATATATATATATATATATATATATATATCCGTGTGCCCACTCATATAGAATGTGAGACATGGTTGAATATATGCATATATATTAGGAATTGCTAACTATCAAAAGTTAAAGAAATTTTACCAGTTAATGTAGTACATATTTTTGCCCTGACTCTTTATGAGCAGTAGCCTGTTGTGAATCTATGAAATTATTTGATCCAATGAATGTTTACATGTTTGCTTACTAGGAACTAACTTAACAGTTTTATCCGTGTGCCTATCTGTGAGAATTTGAAAAAAATGTTTCAGTTTTGAAAAACACCTAATGACCAAAAATTAAAAAGAATAAAAAAATAAAAACATTCTCAATGATCAAGACGCAAAAGAATAATGACAGGGCTGCCTAAAATTTGTTCCTAACAATTTGCCTGGTACTACTTATCCAAGTCTCAGAGTTCTCAACCCCCTCTGCCATAGATTATGTAACCACTTTAGTCACATGAATTTTTTTTCATCAGGATATCTTTTTTTCTTCTTTGTTCTTGAAGACAGTTTTATAATTGTTGTTTTCATGCCAACCAAACACAGCCATAATGATGACAAATGTTACTACCGTAACCAATGAAAATTGAATATTAATAATAATATCTTAACCCGTACCAACACCAATCTTTTATATATATATATATATATATATATATATATATATATTTGTATTTATAAATTTGTTTAATTTTTCAATTTTATTTTTATTCCATAACAACAAAAAAAAAAGAAACAAAAAGCAAAAACATGATTTATCAATGAAAACACAAATAATAATAATGATGATGATGATGATGATGGTGGTGATGATAATGGAAACCAAAAATATTAATGTGTTGTTGATGATCATGATAGCATTAATAATAATATTTTTAACCAGATAAAACATTCTCCCCACAAAATAAAAATAATAATAATAATAATAATAATAATGACACTAATAATAATAATATTGATAGCAACAAACAGATTATTAAAAATAAAAATAAGGAAAACTGAACACCGAATTGCATATACCACAAGAATAAATAAACAAAAAACAAAATGCTAGTAGAAAATTAGCAAAAATTAAATAAAAGACTTGAAGAATTTCTTTTTTGTTTAAGCATGAAATTTGTTTGATATTTTGACAGTAAAAAAAAAAAAATGTTGGCCTTTTTATTCCCCTAAAAAAGAAAATTTTATTCCCCTTAAAAAGAAAAAACAAAACAAAACAAGATTTTTACATAAAAATATGATAATCATAAAAAAAGAAACAAAATCTTGAATGGCCCTCCCCTGAAAAAAAAAAAAAAAAAGAAAAAAAAAAGAAAAGAAAAAAGGAAACAATATTCATAAAATCAACAGCAAAGGCTTTATGAAAAAAGATGCCAGGATTGAGCATTGCCTTTTCTCTATGTAGCCTTGTCTTCCTTTAAAATTCCCTGCCCCAAAAAACAATGGAAAGAGTGACATCATTGAATCAACAAGTCACACAAGTAGCCAGACATCAAAGATTCTAATTTTCTTGACACAAAATCAGATTCCAGAATTCTGTCATTTTTTTTCATTGAAAGTCTCAGAACTATAATTCATAAGTAACCTTATTCTGGCAGTAATACTTTTCAATAGTTCCTGACCATTGACAATCCCCTTTTCTGACTTTCAAGATTTTTCTGTAGTAAAATCATTTACAATGCATTTTATAGTCAAATCATTTACAATGCATTTCCATAATAAAAGCATTTACAGTACATTTCTATATAAAAAAAGCATTTACAATACATTTCTATAGCAAAATCATTTGCAATATATTTCTATAGTAAAATCATTTACAATACATTTCTATAGTAAAATCATTTACAATACATTTCTATAGAATAGTCATTTACAATAAATTTTTAGAAAGAGGGCCAAAAGTCACCATCTTGAAGTCTTAATTTAACTGACATCATTTTTCAGATTTAGTTATAATTCAGTTTTTTTTAATAATAATAAATACTTTTGAAGTAAAATATTTTTGTTCAATTTATTTTAAGAATTAATCAGAAAATGACTTTTGAACACACTCTGGTAAGTAAATTTTGACACAGTATTCATAGAATAGCTTTATTGTGGTTTTTAATGCTTGCATTAATTCATGACCACTGACAATCCCTTTATTTCCTATACTGAAAACACAAACACCATCTTTCAGGCCCAAAAGTGGCAAAAATCAGTGCTTTAATCATCGCATTTGATTTGTAAGAACTAATGATACTACAAAGATATTCATCCATCCATAGTTTTGTGAATGACATTTAAAGCTTGCATTAATTGTATATATTTAAAGCAAAACTTATTATAAAATAAATTCTTCAGTGAGGGATGGGAAGCCAAAATGGACTCTTTGTTTGGGTTAGATTCTAAAATGAATATTTTTGCATGTGTTTTTCCAAGAAGAAAATAGATATAAGAAAAGCAAGCAATAAATGACCTTAAATTCAGATCCTGTTGACGAAATCTGTTCACATTTTAAACATGAAATGGAAATGTTGCTTTTTAATTTACTTTTAGTATTTGGTGTGTCATTTTATATGTCATCTTTACAATTCATTTTAAGTGTTGATGTATTAATTTAATAAAGTGTTGATGTATTAATTTAATAAATTCTACCTTTTATAACATTAATCCATGCATATATAAAATACAATGTATAGCCATAAATATCTATATGTATGAAATTATTTGTTTGAATATTATTTTTGATTGATACTCGTATTTGAGTAGATATTCTGTTTATGATCAAATAGTATATATATATTTATTTCTATTGGCCTGATTATTTACGATAAATTTTGTTATGAAAATCCTGCTGAATGACACATATTTTC
Organism: Ascarosepion bandense; assembly: GCA_037127315.1. Classification (NCBI taxonomy): domain Eukaryota; kingdom Metazoa; phylum Mollusca; class Cephalopoda; order Sepiida; family Sepiidae; genus Ascarosepion; species Ascarosepion bandense. Next base: position 233,370 of record JBBBDQ010000322.1, on the reverse strand, counting down.
ATAACAAAATTTATCATAAATAATCAGGCTGATAGAAATAAATATATATATATATATATATATACTGTTTGATCATAAACAGAATATCTACTCAAATACGAGTATCAATAGTAGCATTTCGTTAATCTTAGTAATATATATATATATATATATATATATATATATATATATATATATGTAATAATAATAATAATAATAATAATAATAATAATAAAAACAGAATATGATCCTGGAAATAGTATTCATACAAGAAAAACAATGTTTTTCTATATTTCTGAGATGAGATATTGTAATTATCTACATTATTTAGGTGATTGGAATTTTGAACTGAGCCCTAGAGTAGATTGTTCTCCTTCCATGAGTCATGCCACTTCTGGATGTCTTAGCTATCTCCATTTAACTCAAATTTTATTGTTCATCACTTGCTCAGTGATGAACAGAAAATAAAAATTAGCGATCGTAATAAGGGGTTCAGTTAAAAATTTGAATCACCAGGAGAAGGTCAGAGTGTACAATGGTCAAAATGTTGTGAATATGACAATAAAGATGAGGACAACAGTCCAAACAATGTAAATAATGTAAATAAGGAAAACAACCATTTATAAATAAAAACAAATTAAAATTTAAGAGCCTGCATCCGTATATATATATATATATATATATATATATATTATATCTATATATATATATATATATATATATATATATATATATATATATATATATATATATATATATATATATATATATATATATATATATATATATATATATATATAGATATATATATATATATATATATATATATATATATGATAGCATAATATATATATATATATATATAGAATATATATATATATATATATATATAATATATATATATATATATATATATATATATATATATATATATATATATATATATATATATATATATATATATATATATATAACAGACACACACAAACATGCCACTCTTTGCCTAACTTATTACACTCACTAGTTCTATGAAACTCACTATTCATCTCTCCGTTAATGATGACTTAAGAATGTCAAAAAGCTTGGACCATATTTCTTCTAAAATGAGCTTTGGACAATTTCTGATGGAGTTTCCTCCTCATCCGAGAAGGATTATTTGTCATTTGGAATCAATAGAAGTCGATCAATGGAATTAATGGGTACAAAATGCCTGTTGTCTTTCATAACATTTGCCTCAAATAAAATTTGCTGCCTAAATACAAAAATGTATGCATTTTGTTTGCACACAACAGTTTTCACACAGCAGAGAGATTTACATTCATGTACCTCCATGGTGGCAAGATGTGACACAAGGTCAATTTAACATGGTTTACTGTACGCATAGTCTAAGGACTAAAATTGCACAACCTTTTATCATACTAATTTCAATATCCACCATCATTCTCTCTCTCTCACTCACTCTCTCTCTCTCTCTCTTTAATGCAATGAGGGAGGTACTGCTAAAAGTTTGGAAGCTACTGGATCAAGCACTCATAGAGGAGTAGAACAAATACTATACTCAGATTGGCAATTTACCCACCTCCACGCTGATATTCTTTCTCGGAGGGAGGATATTTATAGTTCTCACTCTAAATTAGAATACCATACTTTATAGAAGGAGAATAGTTACTACTAATCTGCTATTTGCCTACCTATCCACGGTAGTAGTATGTGACATAACGTCATTTTCAATGTGGACTATTTATATGTGCACATACAGATCAACGACAAAAATTGTCAGCAACCATGTTATGCAGGTTTTGTTACACCTCAGCACTCCTTCTTTAGAGCAATAATGTGCTGCTTCAGAGTAAGAATCCTCAGGACCAGGTTTCCCTTCCTTATAAATCGAGTAGGCAGAGAGAGCAGATGACTGAGGAGTGACATTTTGATTCTAGGCTAAGCACAAAGATAATCTAATATTAGGCAGAAATGTTGATCTATACATAGATAATCCCATCATTTGTGATAGGTACTATACTTGTAGTAATAATGTAAAAATGAAAATTGTACATTTCAAATGTTGCAAATATTCAAAGGAATTTGAATCTTAAATTATGATTTGCATGAAGCAGACAACATGAAAGTAGTAGAAATGATGATACCACCTCCTAGTGTCCAAGTGCGACAACACATTACAACAGACACAATAGGTTCATATCTAATAAGGTGGTTTATGATTGGTTGACTTTTATGCACCAATATTTACAGAATCTGGTTTGTTTCATTTTGATTTTTTATAATTTAATTGAATTTTCATGAAGCTTTGTTGATAATTTTTATGCTTACTGATTCATATTCACCATTTTCATGTTTTTAAAATTGTTTGATGGGCAAGGTTTTAAACAAATAAATGAAAAGGATATTGTTTAGCCATCAGAAAAAAACATTCAAGTATAGTTTTTTTGGTCCAAATTTGATGACAGAGTTTGTTAAATTGGCAAAAAAAAAAAAAAAAAAAAAGCAGTAATAAAAAAGAAAGAAAAGAGAGAAATAGGATAATTTGATTTTGTATTTGATTATATTGGTCCAAATTTGGTTCAGATTTAGCTATAGAATTTGATATATTGAATGAAAAAGAAAGAAAAAAAGAAGAAGAAAAAAGCCAAAGCCTAAAAAAATAAAAATAAATAAAAGAAAAAGAAAAGGAAATGAAAGAGAAAATGATCATTTCATTTCACAATTGATTATATTGGTCCAAATTTGGTTCTAATTTGGCTATAAAGTTTATTATATTGAAATACAGCCATGAATGAAAAAGAAAGAAGAAAAAAAGAAAGAAGAAAAGAGATAAAAAGAAAAGAAAATATAAGAGAAAGGGGCAGACCTGAAGCAGACTACTACCACATTTAATTTTGTCGTTTTTCATTTTTTTTTACTTTTTTCATTGCAGTCCTATTGGTTAGCCCCTTAGCTTTATGACTGACAAACAAAATTTTGAAAAATTTCAGTATTTAAACATTTTCTGGGAGGGATCAGTTTCTCATACAATGTTATAGTAAATCGAGCCTCCATTTTGAAACCTGTCGCTGGTACGACATTACTGCCATCTGTAAATTTGTTCATTATCAAATTTTTTGGACTTTTTTCAGTGCAATATTATCTTTTACACCTTAAACTTTGCAAAACTTTCCATATTTAAACAATTTTGTGGGGGAACCAGTTTCTCATACAACCTTATAGTGGATTGAAAATGAAGGATCAATTTATTTTAACGTTGTATGAGAAACTGACCCCCACCCCCAAAGTGGTTTAAATATTGTAATTTTTCAAACTTTTTTTTGATAATTGGAAAGTTTAAGTAACAATTGATAGGACTGCGCTGAAAAAAGTAAAAAAAAAATGAAAAACA